>VZRW01015383.1:0-14149 GCA_013398125.1 Aegotheles bennettii
GGGTAAGCAGAGCGCACTGGTGGTAACAGGTCACTGCTGCCCTTTGGACTTCTTGGAGTCGCTGCTGTTTATCTTTAAGCAGATATGAGGGCAGAGAGTAGAATGAGCAAAATCTATCCCCACTTCTATATCCAACCCCTGGCACATTTTACTGTAAAATACTTGTTGTTGTTTTGCAGAGTTATGGAGAAATTAATATAATCTGGTTGATCAAAGACCATGCAGCAACTCACAGGAAGTATTCTGTTCAGTATTTATTTTGACCCTAAGTCAAATTGAAAGGATATGGAAATTTTATGAAGACTTACATGCTTATGTGGCACAACTTTTTTCAAAAGCTAAAAAAAATCTTTATCTCAGTTTTACTACTTTCTGCTCTGGGTTTAATTTTTTGGTAATTTTGTTGATTTATAAACTCTTCAGGGAGATTCCAGAGCCATTCTTTCTGCAATATAACTGTCTAAAAACTTAACCAATACTTGGATTTATGCTTATTATTTAGGTTTTCCTATACTTAACTGAGCACCTTATATTTTAAGCTGTTTAAACAATCATTACTAATTTATTATTTAATTTTAAATCCAGAGCAAGTAAGCTTGGAATATAAAAACATCAATTCCCTACAGTGAACCAGCATGATCATGACACTGGCAAAATGTTCTGCAAGGCGTAAGAACGCCTCAGTGTCCTGGGCCAGGCAGACAACAGACACCTCTGCAACAGCATGTCAACACCCCAGAAATGAGCAGTACCTTGCATTTACCTGAATATGCTAGGCAACATTGCAAGAAGAATAAATGGACTTTAAAACAAGATACACCTAACCCATGAAGACTGGAAGAATTAGACTTGATTTGTGACTCCTATGGAAAAAGAGGAAGTTTAAAAAATGGAGCAGTTTTGTTCCCCAAAAAAACAATTGCAAGCATATAAACTGGATCACAGCTAGTAAATTCAAAGACCTATTCCACAGTCTGACCTTTTAATATTTTTTCTGTGTGATTTTCAAATATTTACATCACTGATTCAGCTTATGTCTCCTATTGAATAGGAACACTTCTGTTCCTGCTCCTGAACATCACAGCTCAATAAGGACATTGTAGTTATCAATACAGAAACGTATCTGCTGTAGTCACCTTATATAAATATTAGTATAAAATGTAGCACACACAGGTTTGGACTGATTATAAAACAGAAATTTTTAGAGATGCTAGTCAATGCCTTGCAAATTTTCTCCTATTTGGTCCTATTTAATAATGAGATGCTAACAGTACCAAAAAAGAATTGTCTAGTGCTTTAGCAATGTATAGATAACATATTTGTTCAAGAACAGAAAATTAATCTGAAAAGTCCTTTCATAGCAACAAGGGTATCTCTTTTTATTTTATAGATTCCTTTAAAAAATAAATGAATAGCTAAATCCATACTTTACACACTTCTCAGAACTTTCTTGAAGTGCAAAGCAGTACTGAAGAGCAAACTCTAAGTGCCTCCTCCTCCTCTAAGGAGGAGGTTACACCTAGCTCTTTGATAGAGTCAAGAAATGTTTATTTTTCACTGACATGCCTACACGCAAACATACTTTTTTGAATTTGCATTACTGGTAGCACTCATTCTTAAAATACAGTTTTGCACATGTTCCTCTACTTTGCCACCCCCCTCCTGATACCCCAGTGCACACACATGCTACTCGTCTCTCTGCCCCAATTTAAAAACTCACGCAAATGAGCAATTAAAAAACATAACCTGAGCAGTGTGTGCAGCTTTGGACAACAATCACCATACTGCAACAAAATTAAAAGCTACAGCATTTACCAATGCCATCTTTCCCAGGGCTGTCTTGCTGCCCTGCATCACCCTCAGGAATGCCTTGGCATCTCTTTGATGCAAGGCAAAGCATGGTTCCTCTCTCATGAAGATCAACTACCAAACTAATCTAATGTTACTCTTAAATACAGGTTCTTCTATTCTGAAAGATACATTTTAGATTTAAAGCAAATAAAATTACATTGCTAAGTTGACATAGGTAACAAAAGAAAGTATTAACTGCTGAGGTCTGATTATTCATCCTGGGGGATTTCTGTTTACAAGTCCAGCTGACCTACTGCATTCCACTCACCCTAGAAGAAGCACAAGGCAAATGAGTTCCATAATGTTCATTGTCTATTTACTATGGCCAGTATGAGAGCACGTAAACTCTAGTGTCTAGGGTGAACAATTTGAAGTCTCCAATACAAACTCTGGAGAGGTTGTGGACAGTGCATAAGGTATTCATTTTTTACTTACACTATTAAATATTAATGATGGAATAAAAATATTATTATATCAGTTCACAGGAATTGTCAAGCTTCACTGAGGACAAAAGACATTACCATTTGAATGCAATAGATACTATTCAATCACAGCTAATAAATGATCCAGTAACTTCACATAAGCACTGACAGCATTTAAGTAGAAACAATCCACTTCAAATAAAGTTGGCTATTTTTGCATCCCAGATAATATAATTCAGGATATTGCACCAAAGTCATTATGGGCAGACTAACCATAAAGACAGCTACAACAAAACCCCTACCCCATGATCCACAGGAATCTATTTAGTATCTCCAACATTCATAACACACTGAAAGTACTGACTACACTTTGAGCCCCTTTTCATCTGAAGACAACCTCAGGATCAAAAGAAATTACTGACTTGAAAAAGGGATGTTCAAAAGGCTCATACTTCAGAGTGTAACTTGGTGGGAAGTCCCATTCAGTCTCTGTGTCTGCTGGAACAAATGAAGAGAACAGACACCTTTAGTGTTTGGTACTTGCAGACATGAATTGAGAGCTTGTTCTCTTAGTAGTGCCACTGAAATAAACTGTTTGTAAAGAAAAAATCGATCTGAAACCCACTGGCTCTTTCAAGGAAGTCTTTCCACTGACATCAAAAGACATGAATTCAGGCCATAGCGTCATGCTGTTAAGTGCAGGTCGTTAGGATCAAAATCTGATCCAAAATATATCAGTACAGACAGGAACAACTGTTACTTCAACAGATTACACATACATCTCTCTGTAGCTGAATCATGCGAATACAAGTTTTGCAAACATTTATTTGGTTGTCATTTTTATTTTCTTTTGACATTATCCAGTGTGCCACTTACCTTATCTCATCTGGCACACTGCCATGAAAAACAAATAAATAGATCTCCAAGCTTTAAAAAACTTCTGCAATTTAAAACTGAATTCTGCTTACAAATGAAACAGTTATTCCAGTGACCACCATCTAAGCTAGTGCTGGCAAAATTTGTTTGGCTGCCCCAAGTAAATCAGCAGCTTGAGACAGGTTCTTCACCTCTTGTAAGGTATTTGTTCACTCCATCTGTTCTTGGTCTATGTGAGACCATTAAACTACTTGGCAAAATATTGTGATGGTTGATCGTACATTCTTCCTTGGCTTTGACTGGTCACATTAGAGTAACATAGTCCTTTGCTCTTTCGTACAGACATTTTCATAACAGAGAACAAGAAAACCTGGAAACCAACAGTGGTTAACAAATGTTACATTATAATTCCCTAAGTACCACTGTAAAGACCAAGCAGTCCATTAACAGCCTGGCCTCTTGATAAGCTCCTTAGAAAATGAGTGTTCAAAACACATCTTCCAGCTTCCTATGATCTTACACTTTAAAAAAATACAGCAAACAAAAGGCAGAGGCCTTAGCTGAAAACAAGTCTGCTGAAACAAAAACTCATGTGACTTCACCTGCTCTGTACATGTTCATCTGCTCTGTATGTGTTACACTGCAAAATGTCTAGAACTACAGAGAGAATGAGAAAGTAATCTACAAGTTCATTAATGTGTTTTTCAAAAGATGATGACTTATGCTCCTTTTGATTGCAGAAAATAATAATTGTGTAAAAAAAGAAACAATCAGAAGGAAGAAGGGAGGCTGTATTTTTCTGTTCCTATCCATCTTCTGCTCCAGCTTTGCAGCACGTCCAGCACAGATCTGCATATTCCCCAAGAAGCTTGTCATTTATCCAATAAAAGGTGAGATTCTCATAATGTCAATGGAGCTGACTGGAGCAGTGCTCCATAAGAAGGCTCACTGAAGTGAACCTGGCTATTTGTACAGTAATACCGAGCCCAACAAGAGTTGAGACAAACTCATTATCCGGCATTAAAACATTGCTTTTGGTTAACTTCCCCAGCCAACTCAACTCACTGGTACACGAGTGTCGTCTTGGACTGAAAGATCTCTTCCAAAGCACTGGGGTTTTGCAGGTTTTGTGGGTTGTGTTTTGATTGTTTTTAAACTTCTTGAAATGGGCAAGTTCTCCAAGATCTAGTGGGTTTAGCTGAACTGCATACCAGACAGCACAAAGGGTGCATTCTGTTCAAAGGTGAACTAGAATTCAGTCAGTACAAAGAGCATAGGATGCCTGGGAGACTCATTTGGCAACAAAAGTGATGCATGACATTGTTCAGTAAAATACTTCTTTTCAATTAAAATTTTATCTACTGGAGGTTTATTTAAGTTACACCAAACAATTTAAAAATCTACAGCTCAATGATGTGGCAGAGAACACAGGCTCTGTTATTTGCAAGCCATTAAAATTACTGGTCCAGATGCTTCCTTCCATTTTCTGCCATAAACATAAGGCAAAATCACTGCCATCAGGGGAATTATCCCACTTCTGTACTGCTGAAATTGAGATCAAGATTCCACTCATTATTTGTCATTAGCAAAGAGTAGTAGGAGGAGAACCCCTGCTTTTTCAAAATAATAAACTGTGACAAGCACAGTGCTCTATAACACATCTATTTTTATTTTAAATGGTTTATCCATGGCTGAAGAGCTTGAAGAAAATTAAGCTTCATCAAAAATCCTATTCATGCTTTCCAAACTGGAATGAACAGTCTGTCATTTTACTTATGCAGCTCTTTCAATTCTGTTCTTACGGAACAGTGGTTTTCTGATTTGTTTCTACCAGTGTGGGCTACTGATTGTGTGCTGCAGTTAAAACCTCTTCATCTTGAAGAAAAGTTATTACTAATGCATTGTGGGATGCCAGAGCTGCTGTTGAGTGTCCAGTAGCTTTAGCAGTTCATCAGACTGAAACTAGGAACACACAGCGGGTGGGACATCTGCCTGCAAAGCTACAATAGCATCAGTCAAAGACACATATACAAATTATACTAATGACTCATTATGAACTCCTTGTGCCTCTAGAAGAACACACATAGCACAGCTTGCCATCTTGTTATCAACAAGAATGTGAAAATGCTGCTTAAAAATGGGTGAAATATATGTTAATGTAAACGTCCATATTTAAAGAAAGGAAGAAAGTAACAATTAAACTATATCAAAGTAGAGGCAAAACACACAACACTGATGAAAGAGAAAAGCCTTTTGGAACTACAGACTAGCTCTTTCCAAGGAGTCAAAACAAAAGCAGCTTTTTTATTAGAGCAAATATGTGCATGTGGAAACCCATTTATTTTTAGGGGAAGGGCAGTTATAAAATATTCAGTAGCTATAGGAAAACTATGGAATCTTTCACACTATATATTTTTCCCCTTATATGACTAGGATTTTGGATCCTCTATGTCATCATATCTGTTGTCCAGGATCCTTCTTACAGGTTATATTAAGGTCTAAATTTAAGCCCGCGTAACCTGTTTCATTCAGGGCCTTTTCTCTTTGCCACATTTGGAAGTGCATTTCTAGCACGCTGTAAGAGCTTGTGAACGTGCCACAGTCCACAACTGCAAGCACAGGATTTAAGAACAACTTTGTATTACAGAGTGGATTAATGGTGAAATAACAATTCTGATAAACACTTAAATGATAGGAGGTTCAATACTTAATAAAAACTTGAAAAGAAGCTTTATTGACTGGAGGTCAGACAGGCAGAGAGAGAAAATTCTGCTTTATGTGTCCCTAGAACCCTTTACTCCCAGCCTGAACTAAATCCAGGAATATAGGACAACTATGAAGTCAAGACCACTTTGAAAAGTATTTGGCAAGCATATACCCTGTCCTTAGCCAGGTCCTTCCACTCTCAAGTTGGAGAGAATTAAATTCTGACAGAACACACTCTGGAGGTTTATCTTAAATGTATAATTTACTGGGACTACAGCTTTGTAAGGAACAGATTTCTCAGACATACCAAACAAAAGAAAATGTGAAAACAAAAAATTATTAACCTAAAATGATCTTTTTTGATGCAGCTTACACAAAACAATGAGTTTTGGAAGTGCTAGTCTACAAGGCACCATTTACAAAACAAAGTTTACGCAGCAGTCTACCGTCTCTGACTCTGCCCCTCAAGAGGGTAAAGTCACAGGGTCTCCACCTCTGCTGCTGATATCCAATTAGCCACAGAAACATTTACAGGGGCAGAGAAACATAATCAAATTTCTTGATTGCTATAGCCCATTACAGCATCACTAGCAGACAGTGCAGAGCACCCACTTTCCAAAATAATCCTTACACATAATGTTGTGATACTTTCTTGGAAAAGAACGTTTGGTTGCAAATTGTCACAGATGAATGTTGGAGTGAACTGGGATCTCCCATACTCCCAGCAAGTTCTCCACACAACAGAGTGAATGTGAGGATGCTGAAACTGCTGTCTGCTGTACTGGTGTATAAGAATGAACACATGCCGGAGGACAGAGGTAGTTACAGGGTATTAAAAGAATGAAATAGCATAAACACTTTTTATCTTTGGTAAATACTGGCTAACAAATAACTGAGACAGGTAAAAACAGCACACTGACAATGGGCTTGCCTGTGATTAGCATCATGAAACACCTTTCAGCATCCTAGTGAAGGCCATTTACCAGCATAAACCACCACTTCTAGCTTTCACAGCTATTTTGTGCTGGGTGAGACGTGCTTCTCCACAGCAGAGCTCTCTGCATGCTATCACGAACACAGTCAGCACAGCGAAATCACAGTACACACAATGTTAAACCCACTGTCACCTCAAGGGTGACTTTTGGCAAACGCTCCCTTTTATATTAATCCAACTTTTCCTCCAAACAAAGTTCTGATCCATTTGTTCACTGGCTTTTTCCAGCTAAATTCCTCTGAATAAACAGTGCACCAAATAAGAACTGACAATGAGCAGACATCAAAAGTGATTTAGTTCTCTGGACCACTTAACTATTGAGCAGCAGACACAGCAAAGGAGATGCATGGATTCCCTATGCAGCAACGTTTGTGCTTTTAATAAATCATCTCACATAAATTAAATTAGCAACATTTTTATAAGGTTAAAAAAGAGAGAGGAGGGAAAGGAAGACAAAAAGGGGTGCTCTGTTTCTTTCTTAAGAGAGAAAGATAAAGCTTATGGAAACCAATAGTTTTTTAAGATATAGTTTATGGAAAGAATAAGAATGAATACTTGAATACCAGGCAGTGAAAACATCAAAAAAAATAAAAAATAAACCAATCCAAAAAGAAAAATAGTATTACTCTGGGGATGCTTGGACACTGAAAAGGAGACATACAAACTAAAAGAAGCGTAAACATTAAATATTTCTTCAGTTATATTTCTTCACCAAGTTGGTGAAGGAGGATAACAGCACTGAGAACCACCTGCCAGCTACCAGTATCCAGACACCACTGAGGCCTGTTCCTCTCACACTGAAGAGTTGTCATGGCATCGTGGAGGCTGGTGGCTCCCTGGGACTCAACGTGTTGGAGCCAGGACCAGTCTTCACTGCCCCAGTCATAGACAGAGCAGCCCCAGCCCTGGGATATCAGGCACCTCCCTGTGGCCAGGTCAGGACAGGGCTATGAGGGGGCTGCAGACCAGTTGTGCTGTGGCATTACTGAGGCAGGGGCTGAAATGAGGTCCTGGGCAGCAAGCAGGGCAGCAGGAGGCCCCAGGGGCCTTACAAGACCTTTTAATACCAACAGTAAAGAAAACGCTTGGGGTAAGGCCTGACTTCTCTGGGAGTCTGCCTGTGCTGATGCTTAGAGAAAAGCTCCCAGCCCCGCAGCTGCCGAGGCCTGTGCTCCCCCAGATCGCCTCCCATCTTCACCCAGGGTCACCCTGCAGTGCATGGAGGCTACGCCCACCTTCAGGAGCAGCACAGCTCAACAGCTGTGGATCTGAATGATACATCCCTCACACCACATACTCTGCTCGGGCCCCTTGGGACCCATGGGGGCTGTCCCACCACACAGCTCACATCTGCACTTCTTCCCAGAGACACTCCTCTTGTTCAGCCTGAGACCAGGTGAGGATGCACACCAAGGCACTGCAAGCAAGGCGGGCAGAAGACTTGCTTCTGTGCATGCATGGTCAGATACAGCTACAACCTATTCAAAGAAACCCATGATTCAAGCCCACAGAATTCACCAGAAGTTGTGGACATTGAACAGCATTGAATCCAGGCCTTTGAGAGGAGACACTCGAAACTCCTTTCAAGCACTGCTCCATCTCACCAATGTCCTCCCCATCTCCATAACTAGAAGGTAGTTTAAACCCTTGTCTCCTCTTTCAGTTCTTAATTTCTTTCTCTGGAGGTCAGAATGAAACCCAGGAACCCACATCTCCCTAGAAAAAAATTATATTTTTATTTGTGGAAACATTTCCTGAGTTACTGCACAAAGTCCAATCTTCTTTCTCCTCTTTTCTCTCCCAAAAAACACCTGGCACTTCAACCCAGCAGTCCATGATATTCACACACATACAGCATCTACTTCAGACAGCAGGAATTGCTTTTCACCTCAATCTCTGCATTTAACAGAAGGAGATAGTGGGTTTGTTTTATTTGCAGCTTGACTGACTGCTTCTATACCCACCAAGACCAACCAAAAGCAGGGATCCTAAGGTTACAAAACTAGCGGTAAGTCATCACAGGTTGCTTATCTCCTGAGCCACAGTATTTTTCTTGTCACCCTTGCCACTATCAGGTAGCCTAGCACCCACTACAGGGAACAGTTACTGTTACTCAAAGTAACACTTTTTCTTGGGGAAAGTACAAACTTAAATGAAACCTGAACTCTATGCTTAGTTCTTAGCAAATATGTCTGGTAATAAGAAAAGGAAATACAACAAAATCAATGGCAAGAAATGGGCAAAATCATAACACTTTAAAAAGTTCTCCATGACATATCTGTTGTTCTTTAAATGAGACAATTTGTTCATTGCAGGAGCTGCTTCCTGAAATCCAAGTTTTCTCTTCTAATACCAAACACTTCGAGCATTACTAAAGCCTTGTTCATTTCCTTTCTTCTAGCCCTTCTTGTTCTCTTTTTATAAGAGGCATTTCTGTAGCTTAGAACAAAAAAAGCACTTAAAACCTCAAAGTCCTGTGCCAGTTTCCATCAGGCATTAAAACAAACTTTTGTGATACCAGCAATAGTTAATACAGTCACAATCAAAATAATGTTCAGCAAGCAGTATAATTTCACAGCCCTGTAAAACCAGATAAAAAAGTGAGCTCCCTCAAGTGAGCCTTATTCTTTATATTCTTTTTTTCCATCTTTCATTCTGTTTCTAAATACCAGATCCTCCCTGTTGGCTTCCAACATCACTCGACAATAATGTGAAATTACTGTGACGCTGCCATGCATTAACAAAGCCAGTCCAAATCACCTTATCCCGAGAAACTGGAAGCTCACCACAGAAGGATTCACTCTTGTGACAGCGAAGTATTAATTGTTACTTTCCCAAAGAGTCAGTTAACCAGGTTCTTTATTGTTAGAAAAGAATTTCTAGAGAGCAGAAGACAAAAAATTTCGAGGACAGCACTACACATACATTCATGTAACCTACAGATTATTCCTCTCTGTCATTCTTCACTTTTTATTTCCTCTGTAGGATCGCTTTATTTTTTCAACAGAAAATTAAGCATTTTAATATCTTTACTATTTCCTAATAAGAGAAAAGTTATGGTATGGAGTTATTTACAAAGATTCTATCTTTGAAAAACACTGATGGAAAAATGTCTTAAATGGATCAAGGTATTGGAAACTCATGGTTTGGACCAGGTAGTCATTTTCTCTCCAACTACTCCAGACTCATCAGACAAATTTATTTCAAGTAATAGTGTCATTAGAGGGATTCATCTTACTTACAAGGTCAATATGAGAATTCGAGAGAGTAGTAATACATTTCCTTAATCTGACAGGTTTTTCCAGTTAAATATATATTTGTTTACTCCATTCCCAAGCAGAATCTCCGAATATTCATTTCATTCAACACATCATCTTCCATTGATCCCAGACTAAAACAAAGACTCTATTCTAAGGCCAAAAAGTTCAGCCTTCCAGAGGAGCAGAGATATCTCAGAAGCATGTGCCTCCTTCTCTTGGATCCACAGCCTACCTCACACATAGGCACTCTACCCAGAGTAGAGAGCTGCTGACTTCCTTATTTTTCACACAGTGTTGAGCAGCTCCCAACAGCAAACCCCCAAGAAACCCCCACATCCTGTTTAAGTCAGATGAGCACTTGAAATATAACAGAATTCACATATAGGTCTATCCAACTGCTATTGCTCTTGTTTTAACTCCAATACTTTATATGAGAGAGTCACTGAGAGAGCAAGCAGTGAGAATGACTGCTTCATGATTGTTGGGACACTGACATACTAGGAAAGAACATCACCATGCCATTTTTCAGTAAATAATTTTCTACACAATGAAGAAAATTCAATAGGAGAAACTAAAAAGAAATTCACCCTCAAACACTCTCTGGCATATTTCTTAATATAGTTTTCTTGAAGACAAGGGACGTACTGATTTAGATGGAATCCAGAAGAAAAAAAATTATCTTGGCACTGACATTCTGAGTGCCTTCACTTGCAGCTACTGTATGAGACTAGATGTTTCTTTCATCAGCCTTCTAGGTCACAGGATGCATCTAGATTGGTTCAAAAGTGTTTTTGAAGTAGATTCCTGTTTACTGTGCTTTGTTTGATATCAGACAGAGGTTTCAGAAAAGATAAGCAAGAAGCTTTTTGGGAAAGAAAAATAAACAAAAAAACAACCAACAAAAAACAACTGAAATGTTCTCCACGACCACACCTGATGCCTTCCAGTAACTAAGGGGCATTCAGTCCACGTATCAGACTAGGACTAGTCCTAAGTAAAACCTGCTGAAACATAGTGCAGATGTCAAGTCTTCATCATCTATTAGTGTGCTTTTCAATTCTGCTTCTATTATGCCATATTATTTCCTAATATAGACATAAGCCTAACACTATTTTCTTTCCTGGTTAAATATATTCAGCAAATTTAAACCAACATTGTGAACAGTTTTGAAACAATAAAGCCTGCACATTTGGATTAATTTTAGTGTTTGATTGAAAAGGTTTACCTTTTCTAGATTAAGTGGTGTTACCAGAGTTAATTGCACAAATAAATAGCAATACAAAAACAGTGCCCACTAAACTAGGAGCAGTCACATAAGATTTACAGTGACCCAAAATGGCCAGACTGGTTCGGAGTTAGTAGAAGTTTTGCTGGTACTCTAGAAAGAGCCCAGCAATTTAACAGGCTTGGTGGTTTAGCTAGTCTAAAGAGGGGTGGAAGAAGGCAAATGGGCTAGAATAAAACCAAAATTAGTTGATCGTAGTTCATGCCAGTTATCAAACACATCACTAACGTAATTAGAGGAAGAAATTAACCAAGTCTTCGTGTTCCATGTCAAGTACAACAGAGCAAAAACCATATCTGCTGTATTTTACTCCTACTCACATTTTTCCCATTCAGAGAGTAAAAAGAGAAACTGGCTGTAAATCTACCGTCCCACCAGAGTTGTTTATGCATCAAGCAGTTATATTTATAAGAGGCTGTAAGTGAATAGAGAGAACATTGCTATTGCCCCAGATGGTAACCAAGGATTAAAGGTAAGTTTTTCTCAGTGGATTTCCAGACAGTGCAAAGAAAGATTGCAAGGTCTTTCTTTGTATTTGCTCAGCCAATGCTAGAAACTGGAATGAGTCTTCAAGTTATCATTAGAATATAAGAGAGAACCGGAAGTCTGTCATAAGAGAATCTGTGCGTTATAAGAATCTTGTTACCTACAAGAAAAATTGAACCTGACTTCTTTTTTAAGTGGTGCTGATTTAAAAGCTGCTGACTAGGAAAACAGTCCTAGAACATGAGAATATTTGAGAAACTTCTGCAAGAAGTTACTTCAGAGTAATTGAGATTGAGTTCCCCATTAAAATGACTGAGAATCCAAAAAGAGCTGATCTTTGCTACTATAGCAGAACAAAAACAAGCTAGACACATTGAAAAAAAACCCCACAAAACCAAAAACAAACAACTTCAGAATCAAATTTTGAAAGCTCTGCAAATCCTCCCTAAAGATTCTATTCTTTTCAGCTTTTCAAGCATTAATGCTGCAGCATGTAAAATGATAATACTGAGCATAATATTTTCAAATAAAAATATTTACTGAAAAATTTACAAGTAACACATTATCAACTGTTATTTGCAAGCTAAACAAAAAAAGCCGAAGTCTAATATCAAAACTACTTAACTGACCCAAACAGAGTCCCTTAATGGTCCTATTTAAAAAAAAAATCTCAGAGTAGATTAGATCACACTAAATGCATTTTTAGAACATTCATGCAAATAACATAAATTGAACACTGAATCAGAAAAACTGCTAGAAAAACAGCAATTAAGAATCTTTGAGGTGCACTTTGTGAAATTATTCTCTATTTTACTGTGGGACACTATGCAGGCACCCAGGTACAGGTACTCCATACCATACTGAATCATCTGTGTTGGCCTACTGACACTGAAAGGCTCAAGTCAAGTGGTACATCTGCTTTCTAGTGAAGAGTTTCATTATCTTATGTATGGCTTCCAAATGCACAATATCTAACTACTGGTTTTCCTCCCCTCCAAAGCATGCAAATTGCTTAGGATTTGAAACAAACCTCTCTCAAAATCATAATTTTCTGATGAGCTGCTGAATCATGTATCACTTACATAAAAATTCTCAGGGTTTTTTTAATCATTATTTTCCACCACCAAATATAAAATATCTTCTTTTAATACCTCACTTAAATATTACCAGGTAAAAATACTAGCTAGTTAATATTATATCCTATTCTTCTGAATAATTGCCCTGAGAATGAGAGCTTCTGAGTTATCTTTTTGTGGTTTATTTTACATCATTCTCCTGTAATTTTGAGTCTCTTGCCCATTTTGCATTGGATTCTCTTCATTTAACTCTAGCAGTTAGATACAAGCAGATGCCTAAAAGTTAGGCTTCCTTTACAGGCTATGGAAAAAACATAGAAGACCTCTAAGGGCAATTCAGCTTATCTTTATCACCCACTTAAAGCAGGGGGTGATTCATGTCTTCTGTATCTCCACTCCTGACTAGCAGAGCTACTTCTAAGAAGTTTAAAGTCAGACAAGATGAAACTCATTGCTAATGTCTTACAGTTATGTCTGCACCAGCAGCTACCATAGTGCAACAGGAGTGTACCTGTAGAGCAAAACACTTGGTGCTGATGTCAAAATCCTCATGGATGTAATTCTTAACTAACTTAAGAAAAATCACCTCTTGACAAGACAATAGGAGAGAAGGAACAAACAGACCTAAATCCAGGTACTAGAAACTTTAGTGGGCTGACTGCCCAAGAAGTTTGGCTGTACCACATGAATCCAATAAAAACGTGCCCTTCAGGTGAACTTGTTGAATTATAATATGTAGAGGATGACCAGAGGGCTACCTGATTGTTGATTGACAGAGCAGCCCTCCTGGTCATCATACTCAGGTGCTAATTGTTTGGTAATAATAAAGCTAATGGCCTAACAAGGGGGGTGGACCATAAAAGGCAGGGCTTGAGGCACCAGAGTACCTTCAGTGCCTGAGCACCGGGGGAAGGAGCAGGATGTGCTCTGTGAGTTGGAGTTTGAGAAACTACTCAACCTACGATATCAGCAAGAACATTGAGTGCTGGGAAGGGAGGCCAGCTCTGCGCACCCAGCGCTCCGGGGCAGCTTGCTGCCATCTTGGGAATACATCGTCTAGCTTCGCCTGGATCCCCAACATCTGGTGACCCCGACGTGATCCGGTAAGGAGCATTTGGGATCATAACAAAAGGTGAGGGAAAACTGTCGTTGCTTTTCTCAAGGTTTTGCCATTAGGCTGTTTGTAAAAGACA
>VZRW01015385.1:0-10392 GCA_013398125.1 Aegotheles bennettii
ATTCTGTGATTCTGTGAAGAATTAGAATCTGTACCTGTGTATGTAACATCTTACATGTCTTAAAATTTTGAAGAAGAAAGTCAGGTAACAACCAAAACCCTGTTTTTAGTCAGATACATACTTGGGATTTTTTGAATGAGACTGTATTTTGAACATCAAAGTTCACTGAGAATGAGGATTAATTTGCTAGTGGGAATAAGGATGGTAGCTATGTGTATTAAATGTTCAACAGATAAGGATGAAGCCTCTAACCCCACATTTTTTCTGTGTGGGTTTTGAGTTGTGGCTTTTATTATGCTTTTCCTCAAAATATTGAGGAAAAAAAAGTTATGTATGTTAAACTGGTTAACTTATAGATCTCATTGGGATGAATTTTATGCTTTGCAGATCAGTTCTACATTTTTCTAAACCTTTCAGCAGTGGGAAACAACCCCCACATTGTGGTGGAGCATATGTGATGCTAGTATCTGGAAAATTCAAAGTAGCCCTATAGTCTCCAATTTACAAAAAATAAACAAACATCCTTTTAAGTAGCATGATGATCAGCTGCAGAAATGTTATACTGCAGCCTCATTAGGGTCAGAATTTAGCAAGTAAATTCTTGATGAAGACAACAGATCATCTTTCAAAGTGTCATCTCTCCAATTTTTTTTTCAGCTATGATGCAGACTTCCTTTTCCTAGCTGGGGTTATTTTACTTGCTCTCTTCCAGTCAGGTCAGCATTTATTTGGCTTCTGCAAATCCTCACTCACTTTGTTCTTTTCATTGATTTTTTTCAGGCCTGTGATGTTGTATTTTCACCTTATTTTTCACTTTTTCAAATATGCTGTTTCCATATTTTGAGGATATATCAATAAATCAGTCTTTCTTTGCCAAAAAATAGGTTTTACAGGTCTGGATTGTATTTTATATTCGCATTCAGATTTTTTTCACATCTGTTTCTTTTTTGCAAGTATTCTGAGGAAATCACTTTACTTGCATTTTTTTTTTCATTTATAACAGCGCTCAAATTCTGTTCCTATTTATTTTGGATGTTTTCATGTTCACCTATCTGCAAAATAAAATTCACCTTCAGCTCATTCTTGCTTCAAAATAAAAAAAGACTATGGTTCTAGGAGGCAGACAGGAAGTTATGCCCTTTTGACCCAAAAAACTAAGAGGAAGGTTGGGAGGGAGAAGATAAAGAAAAAGCAAAGAAGAATACAATTGGTATGCACTGGTCGTAGATCTTCAAAGTTTTAAATTATCCCAGTAGGAGGTATCTGGGGAGCAATCCCAGGCAGAATGTGGAAGTATGTTGTAGTCCACCACGCTGTATTGACTTTTTCTCCCTGTCCTCTGTAATATTAACTTGGATATAGCTATTCCAGTACTTTTAATAAAAGACTGGGTTTCTGTGATCCTTTCAACAGGTTCTGTGTGAAATTAGTGTTTCTGAGCACAAAATGCTCCTTCACAGTTATGCCAATCCAGGAAATGCACATTACTATGGAAGTGGAGGTTCAGCTACACAGATCCTCGAGATTGTGATTTCTCTTCAGCACCTTCCTCTTCTTCAGTCTTTCTCATTTCATCATTTTCTTCCCTTTACTTATATACATCTCTACTCAGCAGCTTTTTCTCTTTTTTCTTGGTATTTATATTTATCCTTTTATACCTTCCCAGCCCTCTTGGTGATCTTCCAGTGACTGTTGGAAAGGAAAACAGGGCAAAGCTTATCTTTTTCCATTCTGCAGATGAAAATCCAAAGGGTGCATGCAGAGAGAGATGCAGACAAATAAAAGGAAGAAGTGTTGTTGCTATGGGAGCCTTCTCTGCTTCCTCCCTTGAGCAAGAGCTTATCCTTGGAGAGCCTTGCAGGATCCTGCAGACTAGGGACAGGAAAGGGCTCTGAAAATCCTGCCTGAAAGAGAAAACAGGTAACTTAATCCTTCTTTTATCCCACAGGAACCTGAGGATGAATGGGCGTGCCCAGCAAGTGTGACAGCAAGGCAAGAAATTAGAAACAGTCCTTTGGAGGAGGAGGCTAAAAGAGAAGAATGGACAGTGATATCAGGACTGTGCTTTATATATCCCCTTGGCATGAGGAAGGACAGAGAAAGGCAAGGAACAGCACAGACCCCCTCTTGCATTGGCCAGAAGATACAGCTGGATGGTGAGATAAGTCACTCCTTCCACCGTCATTTCCCCAAGCGGATGAGGACCTGGGGAGGAAGTCTCGCTGCCAGCCTGTCCCAGTGCTCCTCCTGGCCTGGGACAGCTGAGCGCATAGTCCTCCCAAGACCTCAGAGCAGGCAGAAAGGCCCAGCTAGTAAATGTGTACAGGCCTTTCTTGTAAACTTAGCAATGTTTTCAAAGTCTATGTTGTGTCATTTTATGCCTTGCCATAGATTTTTCTTGGTGAGTCAAACACCTTGTACAAGCAAGCAAATCATTACTGCTACAGTGAGCTAAACTTGTCTTTAATTAAAACTTCTTCCAAACATCTCAGACATTTGAATTTGTGACCCTTGTATTTATTAAACCAATCTTTCATACGTCTGTTGGATTGCAGTGTTATTGGAGCTTATATTTTAAGGTGCTTACACCAGTCAAATATGAGCTTAATAAATGTCTGAAGATCATGATGAAACTGTGGTAGGGAATAATTTGGTCCAGTCTCTTCAGAATCAGGAATATAGTCAAGTATAATAACCCTACTTCATACTTGCATGGGTAGGTGCACATGAGTTTCTCATAAATTCAATTACTTCATTCTTGTTGATCATTTTTGACAGCTTTTACATATACTTGTCCACTTAATATCTTCCAAATACATCTGACAATGAATAAAATGTAAAGTTGCTGATATGCTGAATAGCATGTTTCCACTTAAATCTGCATTCCTTGTTGGGTTCTTTCGTTGGTTTTCTTTAGAAATGTCCCAGTATTTTGCCTACTGTGTTTGCAGTATACCTGTACTTAAAGCTCTTTCATTTCCTTTGTCTAGCACAAAATGCTGTTATTCCACAAAGTCCCAGGGAGAGTTAAAAAAAAAAGAGAGAAAAAAATGTTAATTTAGGAAGTAAATCTGCTCAGTGTTTTATCCCAGCATCCTGTCCTCCTGCTGCTTTTTATATGACCTTTTGCACCGCACAGAATTCATTACTATTATAAAAACCTTTTGAATTGAAAAACCTTTGCATTACTTCTTTTGATAATCACTTTTTGAGCAAAAAAGTATAATGGGGAAATGAGATAGATTCTCTCATGCCTGTTGCTAATACGTCTTAGAAACCTATGCTGAGGATTCAGACATCTGTTCTGCAGGACAGATGTGCTATAAAATACAAATGATGATGTCTTTGTGGCAGAAGAGGTTAAGCCAAAGCCAATTAAAGTCAATAAAAAACTCCTGGTGGTTTCAATGGGCTTTGGATCAGGTGCAAAGTAAGTGACGGGGAACTATGGGGCCTCTGCTCCCTGCCCAGCTCTACCGCAGAGTTCCCAAGTGACCCCACCAATTAATTTGTGGTTTATGCCTCAGTTTCCTTATTTTTCTGAGTCTTCTAAGGTGCCTACCCAAAGGCATAATCAGACTTAATGGCTCACAGGGTGATTGAAAAATCTTAGAAAATGCTATACAACTGCAAGATATTCCTGGTGCCCAGCAAATATTTTCTTTTATGGCTAGTTAAACACTTAATGTTTGAGATATGAGGGGCTGGTGAACACAAGTGTTAATAACAGGTTCCCATAGATTAGGTTTTCTCTTGTGGGTCTACTTTGACCTTCATTCCTGTGTTTATTTAGCTGTGTATATGTGTGTGCATGGCCCTGCATGTAGCAAAGGGCCAAAAGGACCGAGCCCATCCCTGAGGAAGCTCTGACAGAGGATCTGTACAAATGTGCTTCCTCTTCCTTTCACTCCCCAACCTTAAGGTCAGAGGATCTGGAAAATCCTCCTCCACCCTGTGACTTGATCTGACGATTGTAAGAGAACCATGGTTCTCCCGCGCCTTCCGTTCCCCACCCTTCCCCCTCACAGTCTGGTAACCCTTTAAAACCTTCTCCAGATTGATGCCTATTGATCCTGGGCTCTGAGGAGGGATGCAGGGGTGTTGGGTGCTTGTGTTTTTACAGGCTGAGCAGCCCTGAGTATCCCAGGTGGTAGGCTGTTGTTGTAACCTTCATGGGCCAAGGCAACACGTGAGAAAGGTGTCTCAAAGGGTGTTCAGGGGCATTGCTTCCTGCTCCCAGACAGACAAGAGGCAAGCCTGGAAAATGAATCAATAATTCACTCAGTTAAAAAGAGCTAACTGATTTTTAATTTTTTTTTCTTTTTTTTCATGCTTAATCTCAGATGTTTGGATTCAGATCAGCCAACTTAGGAATTCCTGCCTTTGGCTGCCGGCTCTGCTGTGGCATAAGGGGCCCCACGACAGCCAGTGACACTATGGCCCATGCTGGTGGCCAGCATGGAGGGGAGCATTGGGACTGCAAGGACACCTCTTCAGGGGTCCTATTCTGATCTCTCCCATCTGGGCACTTTCCCGCAGTTACTAGCACTGCCTTTAGACAACTGGTCTGGGGACTCTTTGAAAAGCCTTCAGGGAGCCCTGGGTGGAAATTACAGAAAAAGGGACAGTCAGACAGAGAAGTGTCTCCACGGACCACCCCAGCTTTGGAGAAATCATGAATCAGGCTTCTTTGGGCTGGAGATTTCTTAAGAGAAAAACAAAAAAATAACGGCATTTGGAGTTGTTTTTATTTGCCTTCTGGCTCATGAGTTTTTTATTCACGCTGGGCTTTTCTCTGCCCCCATCAGAGCTAGAAAGTGACTTCTTATCTTCAATGGAGGGTGCAATTTCCACAAAGAAGAGCTGAGGTGCTGTGACAAACACACCAGTCACAGGCAGACAGTAAAACCATGAGGACGAGCCACATGCTGGCCATGGCCCTGAGGCCCAAACTTTAGTTCGAGATGGACACTGTCTTACCCAACTGGCAGCTGTGGGCTTGCTGAGGTGAACCAGGCTGATTCACGGTCCAGCATGCCCCTTCCTGCCACCCAAAGCTGAGCACTATGGAGTGCCATGGTACATGGATGAATACCCCAGTGCTTGGCCTTGGCTGATATTTTTATGAGGTCCAGTAAAACGGGGTGCCCAGCTTCCCAGCAGAGGGGAGGCAGCAGCTGCAGCAGCCCCACTCACACTGCAGCCCACGGGGCCTCACCTCCTCATCCCCATCCTCTGGAGGAGCAGGAAGAGACCTTGCAGCAGTGACGTGATCCTCAGCTGCTAGTTCAGCCCCACTGGCCAGCCACCCAGGGTGTCTCTTCCTGCATGCCTGCCCTTGCAGGCCCCAGGGGCACAGGATGGGACACAAGGGCTGAGATGCCACCAGGCATAGCTTGGCATGTCTCTCATGCAAGCCTCTGCAGTGAAAAGCCAGCAAAAGACAGGTCCCCTCCAGGACGTGTCGGGAAAAGTGTCAGTGTCCTACCTGCTGCTTCTATTCGTGGGTGGACAGTCAACCCAGCATTTTCCAGGGACACTAAATGCACTTCCAAGCTCTAAAAGTCCACATGCAAGCCTGATTATTTTGTATTAACTAAATGATTTTCAAGGAAGTGCCCGGGACTATTAGCATTTGTTGCTTTTGTACACAGTTGGACATTTCTTGTGTCGTGTGTAGACTTTGCCTCCTTAAAAAGAGCAGAAGGTACTCCCCAAAGATCAAATTCAATGTGCCCCTCCATTTCTCCACTCAGTCTAGACTGAACAAACATTTTAGGTTCTATCAGTGTTTGTGGTCTGCAATTAAAAAAGCTGAGACAGATACAGGTTAGTCTAGTTCTTCTGTAGAGTGATTTATTATGGACACGCAGGCCAGGGAATGCATACTGCAGCAATATGTCTGACCCACAGAATAAGTACTTTCTAATATTAGCATTGGCCCAAGTGAATTACATGGAGATTCCTGTGTAATTATGCCTCTTTGAAAGGCCTCTCAGTAAACATGTATGTGTATAAAATGTCTTTCAGCTAAAGAAGACAAAGTGTTTTGGGTCTTACTCCACTCCATTTACACTAAGGCACTATTACCCTTCCGTGGTGGTAAAACTATACTGGGCTTTAAACGCGGAGAAAACCATGGGTGTTTGTGTCCTGCAACAAACATTTCTAGGTGCCTACACTAGCATTTGTAGAGGTAATCGTGAAATGAGTTACCATGGGGCCACAAACCTGGCTATAAATATATGCACAAATTTCACGTTTCCTGAAGCAGGAACTGCTATTTATTGTATACAGCACCTGACACAATGAAGTCTTGACCTGGTTAGGGTTCCTGTGCTGTCCTGCAGTGAAATGGTAAATAAAATAGCAATAATGATGTTTTCTCCTTTCCTTCTGCATGGTGTTATTGCTAGGGTGTTTTTGTTTAGTGGGTCTAATTAGCAAACTTGGGGAGTTGCTAGTGAACAAAAAGGATTTGGAAGAAGGCATGTTTCTGCCATCTGTGAATCCTGCCTACCTTAAAACAGGTCATGGGTTTCTTGAAATTTTTTCAATTCAAAAATTTCAGCAAGTGCAGTTACTTAAAGAGACTTAACTGCAAAGTAAAATTACTAAAGAGAAAACTGGCTCTGTCCTGGTTCAAACCACGACACTCAGTTCTTTGCTTGGTGAGCCAGGCAGCGAGGCTGTATCATACTCATGCTCATCTTAGCAGTGGTCATGAACAAATGCAATTTCCAGCTCCAAGTCTCCAGATAGGAAAGTCCTTCCCGAGACAGGCCACTCCATTCTCTTCATGACAGCACCTTCCTTTAACATTTGCATCCTCCTGGAGCAGCGATGTTATTACAATTACGAGGAAATCCACAGGAATAGATTAAACCATACCCCTTACATAAAAGATGGGAATGACTGCAGGCTTTTTGAGTGGAAACCAAAGGCAAATCTCATTTCTTCAACTCAGCATTTCTTAAGCAGCTCTTTGCACATATAGAGGAAGTCTTAAGCAGTAATATCTCAGTGTCTATATCAAAGTTTAGTGATGTGGCTGAGGAGAACAGAATAACAGACAAACCTTCTTCTGAGGCTGATACTCCTCCTGCCTAATTCTGGGGAGGCTCTCCTAGACCTGGTGTCATGGGGTCTTCCATCAGCAGCTTCTGCAATGGCACTGGTGACTGCTTCTTCTCCCCTCCCCAGAGCCACCTGGAATGGGTCACAGCTGGATGGGGTTCCCACAGGAGGATTTTGTGATGTGATCAACCTACCAAGAAAGCTGGAAACCAATGCAAAGCTGAAAGGATCTTGGGGTTTCCTCCTCAATGTCAGGAAGAACAGCTTCCAACTTTTCAGTTGTGTGTCTTTGCTCTGCCTTGTGTGGACAGAGTAGTCATATTTGTCTTGTCTCAAGGCTTCCAAGAGAGGCAAAAACTAAGCTACAACAGATTTTTACATGCCAGAAAGGACAAATTGTGGTCTTTCAACGAAAAGAACAGTGTCGCTGTTCACAGCTCAAGCTGCCACTGGAGCAACGTGGCAATGTCTTTTTAATAAATCAGCCTGTCTTTATTTTCTAACTGGACAAGTGCTCTCACATGAAATCAGACAGCTTGTGCAATGTGCTCTGTGAAGCTTGCACAACTGCAACAAGCACTTCACCACCTCTGGTCATGGTTCCTCAGGAGGGGGTGGGTGTGTGTCCCCTACTTTCTACCTTTTTATGAGAATTTAATGCTATGCAGGCAGAAATTTGAGGCAAAATCCCAGATCAAGTTTTAGAAATATTTTGTTTGCAACTTCAGGTTCTGCTGCCTATGCTAGCTGAGCATTTTGAGTTATAAAAAGCAGTGGGCATTGTTTGTAAGGCTTATGTTACTTGATAATTTGCAAAAATTAGTATGGTGTTGCACTGATTTATGCAATGCTTTCTGTTTTCCATCTGAGTCCCATGTGGCCACATATACAAAGTGTCCTGGTTTGAGCCCAGACAGAAGCAATTTTCTTTTTGGTAATACTTTTCAGTTAAATCTCTTCTAAGTAACTGCACTTAAAAACTGCATGTTTTTCAGTCAGTGTCTGCTTCCAGGACTGGCAGCGCTCAATGTTTATAGTTACTGCTGGAGAATGGTGTGCAGAACCAAGGCCACTGCTTGGTTCTGCTGAACTTCTTACGCACCAGAAACAAAAGGAAGGAAAAAGGATCACACCTGCAATGCTCCTGCGGGGGGGAGCAGACCAGACAGGTGGCCAAAACTGACCAAACAAAATATTCCATCCCATACACATCATACTTAGTATAAATCTGAGGGAACACGAGGGTTAAGTTCTCTTTGTCCATCTTAGGCCTTTGATCCCAACCTGTGCATTCCTGAATCTGTGCATCTGGGAATCCAGCTCCTGTCTGCTGCTGACTCCAGGAGCCCAGTCCAGGACTTTCCCAGGCCTGCCCTGAAGCCTCGCTGGTGACGTGAACGTTACTGGTGGGAAGCGTGATTATGGGTTTTGTATATATTTGTGCATATTTGTACATATTTTTTTAATCATTATTGTTTCATTAAAACTGTGTAGTTTAGTTTCCAACCCAGAAGTCTCTCTCCTTTATTCTCTTTCCCTTCCCTTTCTGGGAATGGAGAGGGGTAATAGAGAGCATCTGTCATTTTTTCAATTGCTGGCCCAGAGTTAAACTTGGGAAGTTCTGATCTGGTGCAGCAGTGTGCAGTACAGAACAGAGCACTGAATTATCCTGTTCTCTGAATCCCTGATATGACTTTTGCGAGACAGCGACACTGATGGGACAGAATCCAAGAGAACCACAGGCTGCAAAGCAGCAAGTCTCATCCTCATCAGCAGATGGTGGGACTACACCTTGCCACAGTATGGTCAAATCTTCTGATAGTGAGGGCCAAGATTCAGCTCTGAGATAGTGCTGTTCAAAGCATTGTAGCTATTAAATATCTGGAAATCTGAGACCAGCAGGTAAAAGTCTCAAAAATTGTTTGGGCATGATTTCTCAGCAGAAGAAGGAAGTGTGTGGGGAAATCCAGACAGATGAATCCTCATTCCTTGTAACTTTTCTTCTGGTCTAATAAGAAAATCTTGTCAGACAAACTTGCTAGAATTTTCATTTTCAAATTTTCAGTCCTGGAGTAGAGCACCTGGTTAGCTGCTGACTTCTCAGAACTGGGTTGAAGGAGTTTTAAGCTGCTCCCTGGGATCCATGAGCATGGGTAGAAGCAGTTTGAGGTGTGCCAGCAGGAGCACAGAGGTGGGATGCAGGCCAGTACCACGGCTCGGGCATACTGCTGAGTGGGCTTGCACTTAGAAAGGAGAGGGCAGGAATAGCCCTGCACTGTGAGCATGATGGTAGGCTGCCTTCCTCCCTGGCTGCTGGAAAGGTGGATGTGATCAAGCCAACTGTCCTGACCACTAAAATCACTGGAACAGTAATTGTGGAGTGAACGTGAGCCTGAGCTCTGAGTGTAGAGATACTCCGATTTGATGGGTTTGTTCAGCTTGTCTCAGAAATGGAGACTAATGTTCAAATTTGAAGTGTACAGGTCTCTGCAAGTGTTATGGTTTTTATCTTGTGATTTTGTTTAAAAAGCTTCTCTCTCTTTCACCCTTTTGTTATTAAGTTTTTTCAAACAGCTCAGGACACTTGGATTCTGACACTGGAAAGAAGTGCAAATTATTGTGCAGTAGGAGCCAATAATGAATAAATCAATCATTTTTTTCTTTTGGAGAACAGGGAACAGAGAATAGGGAGGCAGGAAAAGAAGTGCTAAATGTTCAATTAACCAAATTAACTAACAGGCTCAACTTTGGGGAATGTTTTATATGATATATTACCATGCAATTAAATGGCGGCATGGTATTACGGTGTCACATCAAACTCCATTTAATTTCCTGTAAGGTCTTGTGAAGACAATGCAGGCAAAAGCTGATTCTATTGATCTCTCTTGCTCTAACCTACTGAACAGCTCTTCAGTGGGCAAGTGACTGTTTTCCTCAGGTTAGTTACATGAGCTTCATCTGGACTTACACACTGTGAGGTGCCTGAGGACTGGAGGATAGCAAATGTCACTCCAGTCTACGAGAAGGGCAAGAAGGAGGACCCGGGTAACTATAGACCAGTCAGCCTCACCTCCATCCCTGGAAAGGTGATGGAACAACTTGTTCTTGGCACTATCTCTAGGCATATCAAGGGTGAGGGGGTCATTAAGAGCAGTCAACATGGTTTTCCCAAGGGTAAGTCATGTTTGACCAACCTTATAGCCTTCTATGAGGAAATAACTAGGTGGATAGATGATGGTAGAGCGGTAGATGTGGTTTATCTCGATCAGTTATTGGAAGTGAAAAAAAAAATTAAATGGGGTAAAGTTCTTCTGA
>VZRW01015386.1:0-18132 GCA_013398125.1 Aegotheles bennettii
TCTGGTCATCCTCTACACATACCTTGGCAATTTTACATATATGAGTACCAATGTGCAAATAAGGAAGAAATGCCTTTCCTTTTTTACACATGTCAACTCTGCTTTCTTTCATGAGGTTAAATGGAAGCAGGGTTATGGAGCTGTCAAAAATGAAGGACATGTGGAAACAATATTGTGCCAATAAAGGAAAATTTTAAAGGAGCAAAGCTGTTTCTGTTAAGTCTTACAGTATTAACAATATGGTCCACACCAGCAGTGTTAGAAGACCATGAATACATGGAACACCTTGGGGTGTTCACATTAAAAGATAAAATGGGCTGGAAAGCAATGAGTAGTTTCAAACTGAAGTGTCATTCACCACACCAACTAAGAAGCAGAAAGAATCATAGAATCGTAGAATCACCAAGATTGATAAAACATTTTAGCAAGTCTCCAGGTGACAATATTTGGATACAGCTTAGCCCACAGAACAGTTGTCCTTCCACTCAAACCATAGACAAGATCACTACCTGACAAAGCAGCACTCAAATTATTAAGCAGTAATAATGATAATTTTTTCTTGGGTACCATTATCCCAACTGCTTCAGACATGGAAATGAGGCTTCCTGAGGCACGTAGGTAAGTGATGTGTTTGCATTATTATATAACATTTTCCTTTTCCACTGCTGAAACTGGCATTAGATAAAAGAAAAAGTAAAAATAAACATGGACTTAGATGTAAGCTTCCCAGTGGGGAGGTCCCCAAACAACTGCCACTTGGAACATTACCTGTCATTTAGAAATGAAAATTACATTAAGAATTGCTTGTCACTCTTTCTAAGAAACTGTTTCATTTTTTTGTCTTGCATGTTTTAATTATAGGCTCAAAATTTCCTTTGTCTTGAATCTGCCCAATCCCCATCGCAATCGCAGATACAGAATTCAGTTTGGTTCCTGCCCATGTAAGAAGAAAACTCAAGTTTTCAGAAAGTGTCTGATCTGAAGAGCTATGGGAAAGATCAGCAGTTATGAAAAAATAATTCCATGTATTTATGCTGTCAAAGAGCAACACACTTTAATTCCCTTAAATTTATCTTTACAGCTCACAAATTATTTTTATACCTTATTTTATAGAGCAAATTATCTCAAATTAAGGTACATATTAAGAAAAATATTGTAGTATCTTAATTCTGAAGTACTGTTGCTCTCTGGTTATGCATTCAGTGTTAGCACAGATCCTATTTATTCTGTACAATCTTCCTTCAGACAGCATCTTTAGACCAGAAGGACCAAGTGGGCATAGTGCAGCTGAATATGAATAGCCCTGGCTGAACAGATGCATCTGATAATATCATTCAGAAGAAGGTGTTTGTATTTATACTGTGTTCTGGAGCCATGTTTTTCCACTCAACCTTATCTACAAAGTAAGATTTTATTTTCTTCACCAGACAGTATCAAACCAGGTCTGAAGTGATAAATAGGTCAATTGCTGTAATAGCTATAACTTACGGAATGTAGCTTTGCACTTGTATAATAATTGCCTTTATCATTCACTGAAATTATGTGCTCACCTACTTGACAGACCACCTTATTTCAGGGGCTTTTCAAGAGAATTTAGAAGAAGAATTTACAGAGAGAAAGTAAAAAAGAATTTCTGAGAAATTAAGAGAATTTACAATTTTTTAATTCTTGGCTTTGGTTTTTGATGCCAAGCTCTAGCAAGGATCATCTGTTCATATCTAACAGCGTGGTTTTTAATCAGAATGCATTTCAGGACCTAGGTACAACATTTACAGAAGGAGTGGTCTCTTAACAACATATAACACTTGCTAACACAAAGATTATGCCACTTTACTATATAGTTTATACAGGCAGATGAAGCAGCAAAAAAAAAAAATAATGTTTGAGATAAGGGTGAAGTTAATCTCAGGGAATGAGAAAACATAATTAAAAATGCTTTATGGGAAAGGTTCCAAAAACATAGAGCAGAACACTAACTTCCAATGCAGTGTTTCTACAGAGAAATGGGGATGATGTTTTTCATCAACTGATTTATGCGCAATGAATTAGATTTATTGAAAACAAAGGAGTCATCATCCTATTTACAACAGAGAGAAAAAGAACAGAATACTGAGAGCACAAAGCATTCAGATGATGGGAAGCTTTAGAAACCCCATCAGCGAGCCATAGCCAACATTGTGAAGCCTGAAGAGAAGCCATGCAGGGTTTGTTTCATCAGACTGTTGAAGTGAAAAGGTACGCACCCTCCAGGCTGTGCGACCCGTGAATAGGATTTCTTTAATTTACATTCCGGTTTTAATTCTCCAGAATATTTAAAGAAAATTTAGCAAATGCCTTCATGAACCTAATGACTGGGCTCATAATAAAATAATGGGACTTATTCCAGCTAGAAAACAAAACACAGGATGTCCAGAAAAATAAGCCAGATTTCTGCCCCCTGAAGCTTTTTCTTCTTTATCCCAGAAAAAAGGAAAATTTCCCTTTTTGAAGATCTTAAGGAGAGCTGTTGCCTTCCACTTCTTCATGAAGCAAGATGGAGAGACCAATTCAGTACATAGTGTTTTTATAATGTGTAATCTAGTTAAAATTGCACCATGTCATACGACTAGAATTTAAAATGTCATTAAACTCCATCCTTTTCCTCACATACAAAAGGTAGTCTAGATAAAAATCCCAGTGAAGACTCCACCTTTGAACAATGAGAGACAGTTGCTGGCACTGATGAATGCATGATTTTCTCCAGCAAGGTCATGGACGTGCTGGAAAATTTCGCTGCTATAAATTTTATTGACTTTCAGTTTCTGATAACACTATGTGCAAGCACACTGAACCCTGGTATTGTGCCACAAGAGACTATTTTATTCTGACAGTCAAACCCCTCAGTTTGCTGAGTCACAGAAAACTTGCAGTCTGTGTAAATGAAAGACACCTTTTGTCAATGACAAATTTGTAATGTAACTTTGTCCAGACTTCAGTTTCTTTTCTGTCCCTCCTGTGGGGGAATATAACCAGAATATAACTCAGAAAGAAAAATATTGGTTCTGCATGTGCAGGTGATAGAAAACCCTCCAGTTTGCCCAGTCTGTAACCATTCCTCAATTTCCCTAGTGACTGTATGGTGACAGAAATAAAACAGCTCCAGGAGCAATACAATTTAATTCCACTGATTCTTGTTGCACTGTCATGGACCACACTAACTCTTCTCTGTCAGTATGCTTTGGTGATATGAAGAAAATGTAGAATATAGCTCCTTCTTGAATACAGTTTCCTTTTTGCTTGTAAGACTTTGATTTCCTTATGACGGGGGTGACCCATATTATATTCTTCAGTAGGAACAGGTAAGTACTTGCTTGTGGTTTTTAGTATTCCTGTCATGAACAATTTTTCTTTCACAAGGAGCAATGTATTTTCATCTACCCCAATTAAAATATGCAAATAATAAAACATACTGAAAGAAACCTTTGCTTTAAATATATTTTGGCAGTTAGAGGCCACCCAAACTGTTATTCATTAATGGTCAAATCTGAGCCCACAAAACCTGCTTATACAGGTTTGCAAGAGTGAAACATACAAGAGCTGCTTAAACTCACTGGTGATTATGTTTAGAAAGTAAAACCATTGCATGGACCTGTGCAGAGAAAAGCAGCTGGTGGGTGTAGATCCTATCAGGCTGCCTCGACAGTTTTGCTGGTTAACACAATACTCACCTCGAGGGCTCCCTGTAGCTCCAGCAGTGCGCTAGACAGTAGGGTGTCAGTAACACACACTGTAAGGGATGCTGAATGCACCACTCCCTTCCTCAAAGATCCCAGCAGGTAAAGTTGGCCAAACCAGCTGAAGAAGGTGAATGTCCATAGATTCATCACCGAGCTTGCCTTAAAATTCAGTTTTCCTGGAGCTCTGCTCCCACAGACATTAGCTCAGCACAGTGAGGTTCTTCTAAGCTTCACCCGACACTCCACAGAGATACAAAGTCAAAGAGGTTGCCTCTTTACTCTATCCCAGAAAAGCCATTTTTGTGCCATCTAAGCTATTTTTAATGACTATTAAAAGCCTAAGACACTATCCTTCCTTTCCATGAACATCGATGGTAGTCAGTTTTTTGTTTTTTGGGGTTTTTTTCCAAAATCATCTCTCCTGGGCAAGCACAACTTCAGAATGTTTACTCGTATTACCAACTTCCAGAACATGTTAATGATTTCTGTACTATTCAAATGAACAAAGAGCCTCAAGTCTTCAAGTCTTTGCTGAAAAAATGTTTTACAGCTGGAATGTTATGTGCTGCGCAAGGCAAACATCTAGTTATAAAGTGGAGATCAGTGAAGGAGCAGTACTTCATTCCACAGGTCTAAGGACATCTTCCTTCTCTCCCTGGTGCCACACTCCTGAGCAGTACAGCCTTTATGGTGCTTTGAAGCAGCACAGCTGATTTTGACAGTCCTTCTCCCTGACAAGTCCTTGAGGAATCAAGTATTCCTCTTTCTTGATTCACCCATAAGTGACCACAGCATGGTCTCTTACTGATTATACTTTAAAAAAACCAAATCTTTAGATTTGTGATTCCTCTGGGGCTCATCCTTGGCAAGCAGGCTTTATATTACTTAACAAAGGCAAGCACCAAATAGGCATCACCCCTCAGGCTATCGACAAAACCTTACACTCCATGTGCATGGTAACGCCTTCTGTATTTAATTTCTACTTTTAATGATTCATGATAAAGCAAATTAAGGCGGAGCTACTTCACATAATGTGCAATGTGCATATGACATAATAGAAGACAATAATTTAACTCACAAAGATTCAATCATTGCAAGAGCAGTGACTCATCACTTTCCCAAAACATGAAGAAACCTATCTAACAGATTATAACGAAGCAAAACCATGGTCTGCTATAAACCTCTGCCTTTGTTTTGATGCTTTTTCTTTTTTTCCTCTGTGCACATCACAGCAAAAGTAGGGAAAAGTACGTTTCCAGGTAAGAAAGTGAACTCTCTCATGCCTGGGCTCACAAGCCTGGATAGGTGTAGGTATGCAACATGTTGGCAGACCCAGAAAAAACATTTTATTTCTAAGACGGTACATTTTTTAAATGGTACATTTACATCATTGTGTAAATATTTTTATTCTGTAGTTTGGAACATAGAGACACAAAAATAACAACTTGCCCAAAGTTTCTGAGGAAGCCAGTGGTAGAAATGGAAACCCAGGCCTTTCCACTTTCAGTTTTCCGATTCAGCCACAAGACCTTCCTTCACCATGTAATCAGTGGTGCATTATAGACCAAAGCCTACAATAACTTACGTAATGCACAACAGAATTTGACATTGTCTTTTTTTTTAGTTTTAGATAATACTATGAGAAACAGCTACTCCCCAAGGGTTGTGCTGCTCCATTGCCAGATGTCAGCAGGCTGGACAGGCAAATAGTTTTCTCAGCTGCATTTTTTTTTGTCTGGTTGCTTCCTCCCAAAGCCAAGCACTCAATTAAACCCACCAGCTGCCACTAATCAGACACAAACTTTGTGCTTTTTTTTAAGGCTTACATGAAAAAAAAAATCAAAGGACTTGGAAAAAATATAGTCAGAAGCAGCTCCATCTAAGATAGCACTTAAAATCGATTTCCAATGAAATTATGGCTGAACACGACAGGGAGAGCAGTAAGGAATGACGTCTCTGTGACTGACTCATGTCTTTGCTGTTCCTTGAAATCAAGAGCATTGATTTTTTTTATTATTTTTTTTTTCATACTTTACTTGGATTTGCTTCCAGCACCCTGGGGTTCCCCAGGGCCCACAAGGATACAACGCTTGACACACAGGCAAATTGCTGAAAGGTCAGTGTGCTCAGTGCACATTGGTACCATCTGTGCTGCTGCTGTATTTGTCAAGATCCAAGCAAATTCAAAAAAGAAAATTATATTTTAAGAGTGTTAGCCTGCAGTTCTAGCTCAGCCTCTTGAAAAATACCTGTCATTGCTAACTTTTATTTATACATTTGTGTGGGCTTGCATCTGAGTTTTTCCACCCTTTCTTTTGCAGACTTACACTAATTCTAAGTACAAGCCTAGTATTTCCCTTAACCTAATGACACCATCCTGTCCCACATGTACAAACATCATGGTGACACAAACCAGCACTGACACTCAACATAGTCTGGGCCACTTCAGTGCAACCAGCTTGTCAGCAACACTTACTGGCACCAGCAGAAGCAAATCTCAGCTTGCACCCTAACCCTAATATTAACATATTCCCCAACCTTGCATTTAAGCCACTGAGCAAAAGCTGGGCCAGAAACCAAATTTGGTATCATTTCTTAAGTCAACCTGAAATAAGTCATCCCCTTAGACCTTTGATTTATCTCAGCCTCTAGTCTGCATGTATCCCCATCTCACATCCATCCTCTCATGGTGGAATTTCCCAGCCTGTCACCAACGTGCCAGCCAAAACACAGGACAGCAGGTCTGTTTCCCCTTGCAGACACTCCTTTACCCTGGAGTTCTGTGAACTTGAGCTCCATCTCTAGCTCCAGCCTTTGCATCCCAGTCCTTTTCCCCAAATGTTATTTTGCCCCACACTTCCTCTAGACCGGCTAGAAACTACAACTAGGACTATGCTAGAATTTAGGGTTACTTTTTAGGTTTGCATTAATCATGGTTTTACTCAGCCTGAGTCCTCACCTACATCCCAGCCAAAGCTATTCATAGCCTGAAAACCGCTTTATGATCCCAGCATAAAAACAGCTCGGTGCTTTATGCCTGAACTTTGAAAAGCTTCCCTGGTAACCTGATCCAAACTCAGTCTTCACCTTTTTTCTTTTATCTCTGGAGGTCAAACCCTACTCTATCCCACTATGTTACCCAGTGACCCAAACTCCTCTTTCGGAGCTCATTTCACAATGACACCAGATTGCACCACCTCTCAGTTTAGTTGAGCAGGTGCTTTTAATTACTGTTAATTATTACATTACTTTATAAATTTACATAAACAACATCTAATTCTGTGCAAAGTCTGTTTATTCTCATCAGGACGTGGAACCTAAATTTGGAAGGAAATACAGAGACAGGACTACGACCCTTCAGATCTGCCTATCTTCTAGTTAACTGTGTCTCTTAAGGCAAAAGCAGTGCCAAGAGAACTTCAAACACATTAAAACAATCAAAGCTTGACAAGAATCAGAGAGCTTCTTCGTGTTTGTATGAAAATTAATTTATTTTTCTTGCAGTATAATCATAGAATCATAGAATCATTATGGTTGGAAGGGACCTCCAGGGTCATCAAGTCCAACCTTTATCCCATCATATTCCTCACCAATAATAGAAGTAGTGATACAGTGATGTTTTAGAGATGAGAAAATGTCTGCTGTATGTGTGGACTGTCTCGTATTACTCTGGATGCCACATTTCCACTTACATTATAGCATCAGAACACATTACTGACTAAAAAGTAATAATCAGAAAGGCTTTATGAGGTGAGAGTATTATAGTATTATGATCTGATAACAAATTGCCTTGTTTTCTGCCTACATCATAGCCAGCACCTAACAAGACTAAATTATAGCTAAGAGCAGCTGGTAACAGCTACAAATGTAATTCGTTAGCAGAAGCAGTGACCACATAATCAAATGAGGGGAAAAGGTGATGCAGCCTCTGCCTGTCTGTGAGAGTCTGCATATAAACACTTACACACCCATACAACTGAACTGCATAGGAAAGGTTTAAATCAGCATAATCCTCTCTAGCTTTAAACTTACAGGTCACACTTGCTGTAACGCTTCTCCAGGCCACCACAAATTAGCCTGGCAGTGAAACCCCTCTTCCCCTGGAGCACAAAGTCACTCCTGCACAGAAGTGCGGGCAGACACTAAGGTGCAGGCAGACACAGAGGACTACACATGGATGAACTCCAGGACAATTTTCACAGCTTTCAGAGCATAAAAGTTAAGGAGATTTCAGCTGGTAGCCCACCCTGAAAGGGACACCCTGCCATGCATCTTCAGTGAGCTCCTTGCACACAAAAAATGGTATAGTCAGAGACAAAGATCAGAAAGCCCAAATCACCCGGGTCACCACAGTTTATGAGTGATACCTGCAGTTTTACCAGAAGCTATCAGAGAGCAATGCTCAGGCAGGAGCTAGAGCTGCAAGCCTGTCAGACTGCAGTGCTCATAAAGCAGGTGACTCAACTGCTGCAGGATCACGGGGATCCAAAGGCAAATCACCCTCAGCTCTGCCAAGGGTTGTCCTGCTGTCTGTCAAAGGCCAGAGACTGGAGGCAGTTCCAGTAAAATCTTTTGTCTAGCAAGGATATGAAAGATATTCTGAGCTCTGCAGAGAGCCCAGGCCTCGCAGAGAGGGAAGTGCCTGGAAGCACCTAACTTTGGAGTCACTCTGGTGATGGTAAGGGACTGCACTCAGCTACATTCATCTCTCCCTAGGTAAGTCACAACTTCCAGACAAAGCATAAAACATTAGCTAATTAGATTTATTTAAAAAAAAAAATCCAAATTACTGCTGTTGGCATAGGAAATGGTCAGTAACACACAAACCCCTGCAGCTTGTGCTCAGAATAGGAACAGGAAGTTTTGTGCCTGTCTTACTGACTTGGGGGCACGAGCTGCTTGCCTCGGAGGAGCAGTGTTTGAATTGCACTGCTAAGGCAACTGAATCCTGGTTTGCAGACAATGAGCTTGTATACAAGATGCATAGCACAGAGTACAGTGGGTTTATTTCCTTCAGGGAAATATTTTTTCACCTGATAAACTGTATAGGCTGCATGTGGGGTAAATAAGCCATGCAAGGCCCGTCTCACTGAAACTGCTGTATTTTTTAAAACTGCTATAAATATAAATTTATTTAGAAATATTTCTGATTGTATCAAACAACCCTGCAGTTCAGATTTACGTTTGGAATATAAGTTTACTCGGAGGCAATTATACAAGACATGTATGTTCCCAGGAAGTTGTTTTGTGATGCTGCCTGTATTATTTAAAAAATCATTGCCACACAAAATTAACCTGGTGACCTGGACCTCCCACAAAACACCATTTAGCTTCTTTGACAATGAGCAGAAAATGGACAAGAATGAAGTAAATCCTCTGAAGGAATAATTATTATTCAAGCAGTGCATATGCTGATCATCAGAAAGTATTGTCTATATAAGCTTGCTAGGAAAAAACCCAGGGGGCCAAAAGTCTCCCCAGATTGACTCTGTTAATGAACCTACAGCCCAGCACTTGTGTAAAAGCAGATAGTAACAAATGAAGTTGGCATGCCTCTCCCTGAAAGGTGCTACCTGCAAACAGGCTATCTGGAAGAAGTATTTTTTCAAGGGGATGCATAATTTTAAATTACAGCTTTCACAGTGAAATACAAGGCAAACTGGTACCAAGATTTGCTGCAAATATAATGATTTAACAGCAGGCACAGATCACAGAATGAAATGATTTCAAGAGGTGCTGTACCAAGCTGCTAGGCTTTGAACATATGGCCAGAAGGCCTACATGTGCACCCTTGCATACACACACACAAGCTGCACAGAAAAGGTTCAAAGTAGCATGGCCATTATCAGTGCAAATGAAGACAGCATTCCTGCATTTTTTTTACCTTTTGTGTCAGTATACATCTGGTAGTAACGCAGGATAATTATGGGTTTTTGTTATTTTTTAAAAACTTTTAATTCAAAATGAGCATTAAGTTATGCTGAACCGCATACATCACTGATTTGGAATGATCATTGATTGACAAAGGGAAACATAACCCAGGCTCCAGAAAGAGAATTGCTTGGTCATGACATAAAACATGACTGTAAAAAAATTGTGTAGTAAATTACCCACAATATCATAGATGAAATCTTGCCCATCTTGAAGCTATTTTCAGTATGACAGCGTTGGAGAGTTGCAGGATCAATAAAACATTCGTTATATATCTTTTCTTTTGCCAGACTTGGCAGAGTAGAACTGCCCTTCCACTGGAATGGTTTTGTGGATTACAGTTAAGGACAATTCCAAAACACAATAGCTGATCATTGAAGATGCCATGGAGAGAGAGGCAAGTAAAAACTGCCCGTTCAAGGGAAAGAAAAAAAAATATTCTGCAAGTGTTTTGCCTTTATTTTGAATCTTAGTTGTTCTGAATGTGCTGTGAGTCAACTGTTGTTGTCTTTCAGAAGACAAAATTTCAAGGAGTGGGAAGGGGAAATCACATGGTTGTTATAATGATTTGGATCTGATCCATTATTTGCATGGTTTCCTCTGGGCATGTAATATAATAAAATTCCATTAAATGAGATGGACACAGAAAGTGACCACAAAGAATTCTTGTCTCCCCAAGCATGTATAACATGGATTAATCTTTGTACCAATCTCTCTCACCTACTGATGAAAGATGTTCTACCAATTATTTCACCTGATTCTTTGCAGAGGTAACGTGATTAGCAAGGACCAAGAAGTATCACCACATAGATAATGAGATTAGCAAGACTAGGGTGTGAACTTTTAGCAGTTTTACAGTTTTTACACTAAAAAATGTAAAACACTAAAAGTATGGACATGGTATTATAAGGACATCACCAGCCTAGAAAGTATTCTGAGTGATCACACTCAAGTATTCAAAAATGCTGTTTCCAATAACAGCATTTCCACTGGCTTCTTTCAGTCCCAGTGGAACGTGGCCTGCACATTAGATATAAGTATAAAAATGTATTTACACAGACCACAGAGAATTTTAAATGGTGTGAGCCTGTTATTTCCTGGAAGCACAAAAATTAATTAATTATTTTTTTAATAGATACTTGGGAATATTATGCAATTTACAAAAACAAAAGAAAAAAACCCTATAGAGTGGAAACAAAAAACCCCAGCTCTTTTAAAGTCTAAGAAATATCCTTGCAATAGTTTTATCTTTCTTTCCATTTTCAATTTTTGTTCTAACTTCAATTACACTTGTAACAAAGCCATTGACTTACTTTCTTCCAGTATAAAACTAGACACACATTCCTAACCCTATGGTCACTGTGCATCACTTTCCAATTAGCAGAAAGAACTTTACAGGAGTTTTCTAGGTCTGCTATACATTCTTCACTATCATATTGGCAAGAGACATTCATACGATAACCAAAGTGGCACCTAACTCCTCCTCTCCTAGTGAACAAGAATGATACTTCCACAAAACAGGAAAACTTCAATTATTTCTGTAGAGAGTTGTATGGGTTATTTATCAGAATTTAGCCCAAAACACTTGCAATTACTCACCTGAATCTCTGTAAGGCTCAGATTAAGCTTCTGACACAAGAAGGCATAATCTCCATAGACGATAGAGAAGGGGTATTTTCACAACATGCCTACTACATAGACAAAAATCTTCATTTTACAGTTGGGTGCTTAGAGAGTAAAGTCCAGCGTGGATCATAATTATTATTCACTCCTAGGAGCACTCCCTCTTTTCTGCACAAAGGGATCTGCAGCCTCATGCTGGGAACCCTGCAACCTGATTGAGCAGATGATGGCTACAGGGGATGGAGGACATGCCCCAATTAGCAGAGGTGGTTCACCTTGAAACTGGCAGCAGTGAAGCAACATTAGAGTGGTGATGTGTATCAGCTGAAAGCAAAGGCTCAGGAGGTAAGGGGTGGTAACAATCTATCAAGTCTGACTATCTCTGAAGACTAAGCTAGCTCTGCTTGGTAGGTTTGAACTCTCAAGACTGCTCAGGCACCTGACACAGCACGCATGAACACATACCTTCCTTTCCTCTGTCATAGGAGTACTCTGAAAATATTTAACTGACTCTCACCCTGTGGGTTGTCCCCAGTTCAGGGGATGTTTGGGTGTGAGACTCAAAGCAGTCAGTAGTAGCTGAGCCAAGGCACTGGAGATCTCAGCAGTTCTAGATGTGGTAGTGATGGACTCGTAGCCATTTACACAGTCAGTCAGCCCAGGCAGACAATGCATTTACCTACACTGACCAACACCAGCTTGAAAAGCAACATGACAGCACATGATTAGCTTTCTCTCTAATGCACCCACCCAAAAAGCCACTCATCCTTAACCACTCACTAATGTGTGGTTATTTTCATTATTGGTAAGCAGTCAAATTCATTTTTACCATATTGGCAAATTCATAATTGTTAGTGCCTAGTGACTTTGAGCTGTACAGGCTATTATTGCAAAGCTCTCTGAGCTGTTTTGATGCAAAGCATACGGTGCAGGTGAGATGAGCAGGACAGGGTCAGCACTGGGTGTCTGCGATGCCAAGCTCCATTGCTTAGAAGGTGCAGGGCAAGATCCCTCTTCTGCCCAAGGGAAGGGAGTAAATGCAGCATGACAAATCTGTGTATTTTTCCTGATATACTTCACTGCTTCCATATGCTTTTCTCCAGAGCTGAACCTTCTATCTCCAGCTCATATATGATTTGTGCATCTCACCAGACAGCTTGCAAAGACTGTTGTTGTTTTGTTTGCTGATTCCAGACTTTGGAGACTGTCCCAGGCAAGTAGAAGTTCTGCCTATTTCTCTCCTGCTCCCTCAGATTGGTTATTCAGTTCATCTCAGAGCAGGGTCATTCTAGGCACTGACAAATGGCTGCATTCATTAAAGTATAAATTCTCAAGCATAAGGCATCAGTCTCTATGCCATCCTAAACAAGCGAGTCAAGTCAATCACAACTTGAGAGAAGAAAGGCTCAAAGTGCTGTCAAGTGAAATGTCATTGAGGGGAGCAAGATAGAAAGTTTGCCTGGGGTTTTTAACATGCAAAATGACAATACTGCCTAAAGTTCCCCACAAACAAAATACTACATTTTGATACTAGCAGTCAGTAGGTTAGTTGCTGGTATTTGGATTAAGTCAACTGCAGCTTCTCTTCTTCTATGACACTTGTTTTATCTGCTTCTTCCTATATTTTCATCAGCAGGATTTTAGGACAGTGTCAGCAACTGCAAGAGAACTTGTATGAAGAGATCAAAACAAAATTCTCTTCTGAACTAGCACTTTTTGAAACCTGCATTTATTAATAGATAGAAATTCTGGCTCTAACTTCACTGAGACATCAAAAAACAGTAGCAATCTTATCTTCAGTAACTATCAAGAATTGCACGATAATTTTAAATAAGAACCAGCAGCCCAAGAACCCCAATGAGAAAGAAATACTGGCTGCTCAGCAGTGTCACTGCATTGTCAGGCATAAGGTTTGTAATACTAAAGAAAGTGGCTGCATACACCCAGTGGCTTCATATATTTTTTCAAGAGCTCTGAGATACTAAAATGTAAAAAAGCAGACCCAGACGGATTAATTCTGTATTCTCCATGTAAAATCTGAGCATTTTGAATCCTCCTTGCACAGCATGTGAGGGAGAGGAAAACATTGAGTGCAGTCTGCAACAACCCAGCAGCACCTCTACGTACCACCACACAGGGCCTAAGCAAGTCTGATGCGCTTGGCCTCACATTCTATAAAGAAATGTCACCAAGGTTAAATCTCATTTGCAGTGCAGAGTCTCTTTTCCTCAATGTCTTGGTAATTTTTAATAATAACATTGTTTCAAAAGAAAAAGTTTGGTTTTGAAAATGTCTTCATAAGCTATTTCCAAAAAAACAATAGAAAATCCCCACTCAGATGAACTGACAGTTTGCTTTATCTTTTATGAGAATGAATGACATCTGAGTGAATAACCATTTAATTTTTACATTTTAAAAGTCTCAGTTGACATTAAAATCAATAGATATTACAGGTAATTCACTTTACCACCAGTTCATATTTTCCAAGTAAAATAAGAAAGAGTAGTCCTTTTTTCTAATACATCTTGATTTCCTATCTTTTTAAAAATAACAGATATACTATCAAATATTTTTCTCATGCTCTATGCCTAACTACTGTTTGATTTTATGAGCCACGCTGTACACATGCTAAGTTACTTTATGGACTGTGATATGTTCCAGCAGTTTCATAAATTAGCTTTCTAAAGTGATTAAGCTGTCCTCTGGACTGCAGAAATAAACTCTTCAAGCAAAATTATGTATCTTTCATCAAATAATAAATACCAAGAGTGGAAGTGCTTTGTTTTTCCAGAGCTGCAAATACTTTCAGCAACTACTTGTCATCAATACATGGACTACATATATGATGTAAAAAAAAATCAATTACCCACGTATCACTTCATGTGTGGTGAAGAGAGATCCATGTGCTCCTGTTCCTGTGAGGAATCGATTACCTTGAGTTACCTATTTGCTTGAAATGCTCAGCTACATCTCCCACCAAGTACCTGATATGGATACCTTGACTATGTTTGCCCAACCGCATCTGTGAGGTGGCTGGACCTGGCTCACACCAACTGGGTTTATCGAAGATAACTCCTGGCTTTTAAGTGCTTGAAGAATGGGGGGGGAAAGCACCTTGAAGGGTACTGCCTCTGCACTGCATTACTTCCCTCCAGAGCATCTCCCACTGTGAGAACAGACACCATCCTCCTCTTTAAAGGGGCAACTCACTGGTTGCACTGCTACTCAGTGCAAGTGATAAAGGTGATGGGTATTTTAGCACAAATGAAGATAAAAGAATAGAATTCTACAGAACACAGAAAAAAAACCAAACTTACCCTGTTTGTTCTGCCAGTTGGAGTTATTGTGGTTACTCTTTCTTGACTGTGCCCCATGTATTCACAGTAGCCATCCCCACTTTTGGAGCAGGCAAGGTTACTAGTGAGAGGCTGGGCAGATGGATACTCTGCTCTGTTCCTCCTGTTTTTCAAAGATGTTCAGTACATCTATCTGTTCTAAAAAGTACGTAGTTAGCTTTCTGCAAGCAAGAATTACCCTACTTAACTCTGCAACAATTAATATTTTGGCAGTCCATGAGCCTTGGAATTTCTTGCTATTTTATTTATTCTGGTAGATGGTACCACTTTCTCCCTCTTAGGCAATCTGCCAATATCTTTTAGGATTTCTCCTACAGTGTCTCATTAACACTGGCTTGGGAACAAGTAGAGTAGGCAGGGAAATCAACCTGTGTTGTAGACAAAAGGAAAGTTTTATAATGCATATATATCAGACCTCTGTGAAATGGATTGTGAAAAAGAAAAAGCAGTTTAAATGAGCTTTTTAAATCTATCAGAACTAAAAAAAACGAAGGTATGTGGGCAAAAAACCCAACCCTGTTCTGCATAGAGTAGAGAGTAGCTGGTCTTTCAGGATGTGAAATGCAGGGGAGGCAGAAGAGATTTTTCCTACTACTGCACCACGCACTGTACCATAATGTGACAGGAGAAGCTAAACCAGGATATTTTTGGTTCCTTTTAGGATCTAGTCATAACTGGAATAGTCCCACTTTTGTTCAAGAAATATTTCAATGTAATATGCAGAGATGTATTGCAGCTGGAGAAAAAAAATAACCCAGCCCACACCAGTTGGCTGACTGCATGAAAGACACATGACTTTCACAGGGGGGGTAGGACAACACCACAGAACCTCATCCCAGCCCATCCCACCCTTCCCTCAGCCTAAGTACAAGCAGTGCTAGTTCTGTGCTGAAGCAGAAAATTAGAATCTATTTCGCTTGCAATCACCCAAAACATCCTTCTTTTTTGTCTTCTGATCATGGGCAGCTCGTGTCCTCTCCCTGCAAAACTACCCCTGTTTACGCCTAATGCAAAGATCCTTCTGCAAAGCCCAGAGGCTGACTCCATCAGTCCCATCTCAGATGTAGCACCTTCTGCAGTTCATCCCATTTCAGCCCTAGACAAATGATACTCTATGTCTGGGGCTTTATAACCTGACCATCTAAAACTGCCACCTATTATAGTGTAGGAGATAATCGTCTGTAAGACTAAATAACCTAAAATGGTTTTGAGCTTAAATTAAAGTAAGCCTATGATTTGCCAGCCTCCTCCTTCCTAATATATGGTGGGAATAAATTATTTTTTCAACAAAAGTAAAACTGAAATATTATTAATATCCAGACAATATGCTGGTACCAATTACTTTTTTCTTTTGATATCTGAAAGTAATACCAACCCTACTCAAGGTTGGTACCTTGAATTGATTCATCTCCATGAGGAGGTGAACTGTAAACCAGCAATTTTAACAGAGAGTGGATAACAATTTTGGTCTTTTGTGCTAGCAAAGAGAAAGTTACATCATTTCCCCTACAATAGAAGGGTCTCCTACTAAGAAATATTATCTCTTTCGAAAAATAGTATGTGGAGGAAAGAAAGTACTAATGAGACTTTGATTACATCTCTGCCATTACATGATAATCCTTAAAATTACTCGCCTGCTGTATCTTGCTTTTTAATCTAGTCTTAAAACCAACACTGAAGCAGATGCTTAATATACTTCATTTGCAAAGCTGTTTACACTTAAAGATTATTCTGGAGAAACTTGTGCTTGATAATTGGAAGCTGTCACAGTTGCTAAGCCATTCGTAGTTAGGCATAGCTGCATTGCCAGGTGCTGGCAAATCTTACCTAGCTCCTTCTGCAGTGACACAACCCAAGACATCTGCATGTGAGTCTGATCCAGCACTATGTCCTGATCAGCACAGCTAATGTTGCTGTTGAATTTATTTGATGGGACTGAACATCATGCAACACATCCAGCTGTATCTGAGCTGGTGAACTTGCCTGTACTGTGCTAAGGGGAACATACCCCTGTACAGACAGTTTTAGCCATGAATCTCTGTATGGCAATTGATTAAGCAGGGACATAGCTTCCAGGCCTTGTAAACCAATGCCAGATGATTTCTGAATCCCTTCAACTCGTCTATGGGACAAATTTTGCTTTATTGTTCTGGGTTGGGGGTTCTTCCATCTCTTTCAGAGGAGGCAATTCCTCTTTCTCTTTAAATTGACTTTTATACAAATCTATAGGCAAATCTGAATTATAGGCAAAAAAAAAGTCATGTGGAATAACTAAAGCAAAACTCACCCACTAAGAATGGGTATAGGAAGAGCATGACATGACATTGGTCTGTGGTCAGTAGAGATGTCAGTGATGATGCCTTCAAGACAAGATGCTCCCAGAAGTACTGACATAATGTATCTGACCATGTTACAAGAACTTCTCTGCACCTCCCAGCTATACAGATACACAGAGAAAGAATATCATAAGCTCAGAAAGCCAAGAAGAGCCTTCATCTTTTACTAGACCCAGTATTTCCAGATGTCAGCAATCTACCATCTGCGAAGTAACTTACAGAGGAGAGGACAAAACTGAACCAGGCAGCCCCAGAGCCTCTTCCACAGCATCACCTGCAAAGCAGAGAGTGGCAAGATAGACGCACAGCTGGTCTATCACAGTTGGTCTATCCAGATGGTTGCTTCTTTCTTCTCTCTAGGTGAATACCTTGTGATCACCAGGGTCCAGATGCACGCTCGACTGGAAATCAGGCGCACACATGCAAAATCTCTGAGCCGCCAAAGGAGCTGTGCACCCCTGACTGCCCACTGAGCTCCCAATCTTTCTGACCATGCAGAGAACCACGAGGCCAGAAGAGTCCCTAGCCATCCTCCCTAGTTCTGGGACACCACCTAAAAAGCAGTTAGAGGGGAGGATAAGAGATTTGAAAACCTTTGATGGAGAAAATGTTGATTGTCCAAGGGGGAAAGGAAGAGTCCTTGTTTACTACATATTTGATCCTTTCCCAGGTAACTCATTATCTGTGCATGTCAGATGCATGTTTCCTCTGAACAGCAGGAAATCAGCCTGTGCGTTTCAGAATAGAGGCAGCCTTCTTTGTGGGTAAAAATTGTAGACATCCTCACCCCAATTTTACAGACAAAAAAACATTACTAAAAAATTTCCAGTAGATGGCAGGGTTACCTTGTGACAAAGCTGGGAGTATTAAGTTGAAAGGGCTCCGGGATAGAGGATCAAGTACTGGTTAAGTATATTTAATTAGCAGAATGAACTAACATCTGAAAAGGCATAAACACACGCTGGATTAACTGATCTAATGTGAGCCAGGAAACACAGAAGCTGTGTTTTAAGGTAGTGAAAAATCTTGAACCTCAACACAGTATTACAGATGAGCTTGTTAAAAATGAGCTCAATTTAGACAACTGTTCATACCACTAACCTGAAAAGCCAGAAAACACAGTATTTAATGTGAGTTCCGGCTGTAGAACTGTGCTGGTTTAGCAAACGG
>VZRW01015393.1:0-16543 GCA_013398125.1 Aegotheles bennettii
TTCTGTGATTCTGTGAAAGTCTTGGCCATAATGTGTAGATGTAGGGCTATCCTCATAGTAGATGAACCATTTTTAATGTATAGATAAATAGCTGTATACCTATAAACTAAACCTATGTATCTGACTAGTCCAGCTTGCTAAGAATCATCATCAAAGTTTTGAATCCCTTTAAAAGTTATTTTTCAGATCATATATAATCTATGTGTAACTTCTGTTGTATTATTTGAAATGGAAATGGACTGCGAAGCCTGCCAACTCATCTTTCATGTGCCTTTCCCACTGGTGTCTGTCTCTGCAGAATCAAGCTTGCACAGCAGAGCATTTCTGTTCTCTCTTACCTGTTATCCTTGTTAAAAAAAATACAATGAAGTTTAGCTGTGGTGAAATTATTTATTTGATTTTTTTTTTTAACTGGTGCAAAAAGTAAATATGTTTATTTCATCCTTTTCCATTCAGTGTATTTCCTTTTTTAAGCTTCATTTGTGTTCAACAAGACAGCCTCTTTCTCCAAGATTAACATTTCTTATGATTGTTCCTGACAGAGGATTTACTTTCAGAGGCCCTGCTAAGGATAACCAAAAAAGGGCATGTAGCAAGACAGTTTTGGCAGCTTGCACGAATTTTCAGAGCTCTTGGTTTTCTGATGAGTGGCTTCCTGAGCATGCCTAGGGAATGACAGGCATCTCTGCAGGCAGGCTGAACCCACCTTGGCTTGTGCATAGTCGTTGGCTGCCTATTAGAATAAATTGAGGACAATGCATACTGCTGCCTGCCAATTGTAAACATAAGGGCTATGTATTCACTCAGCATTGACTTTTGGGAGGGGCCAAGGAAAAGCCGTAGTTTTATTGAATAGGGCTGTGTGTGAGACTGCTGGTGTGCTTTTCTTGCTGCGCTCCTGCCCAAGCAGCCAGTTATTCATTTCCTTCCTACCAGTTGAAAACTTTTCAGCTGCAGAGGTAAGGGCTTAAGATACTTATTTGTTTGGGAGTGATCTGGTCTGACTGTGTTTGCGTTATGACTAACGATGAAGCAGCATGCGAAATTTAATGAGCCATGGAAATAGTTTGAAAGCGTTGGATACTATTTTTTCCTCTTCTCCTCTCTTGGTGCCCCCCCCTCTTTCCAGATGTTTGTTGTGAACTAAGGGAGATAATCGTACCGGGCGGGTGGAGGGGATGCATGCTCGACCCCCCCAGCAGACCCTCATGTAGAGATGTGGGGGCGAGGCTCTGTGTGCAGGACAGGATCTGTGCCAGTCCTGCTTCGTGTGAGATCCTGAAGAAAGATCAGAAGGAACAGAAGCATTTACAATGAAAAAGTTTTTAGTGTGGCAATGGCTGACGAATTGCTTTTAATTTTGCAACTTAATACCTGAGCTTTCAGGGCAGCCTGACTGTAAAGGCAGACTCCTGGCGTAACTGATACAGATACAGAAACGCTCTGGTTAATGTAACTGATCTGATACTTGCTGAAGCAGATGTCCGTCATGGCAGCCTTTTATAGAAGTATTGTTGACAACAGACGGCATCCGTTTTTGTCTTCAGCCTTCAACATGCGCAGCAGTGTATTGCCAGAATGTTTCTCATGAAGTCGTCTTTCCTGTTAAAAGGGGGAGAAAAAAAATGCACTGGGGTGGGAACGGAGCTCTTAAAAGTCTGAGTCTGTGTTTGTGTCAGTCAGAGTGCTGCTGGGGAGAGCCAGCAAGCAAGCTCTCCTTCCCAGCTTCTTTGACGTGCTCGGACAGTCCGAAAGCATTGTGCAAGGCTGGCTGCTGATCGCATGATATTCTGCATAGCAGGGAATTTATCAGAGAAAGAGCTGGGAAAATGAAGGGGAGGGATGAAGTTAGCTGTAGATGGTTACTTGGGAGCAGCAGACATTGACCAAACCACTAACCTCTGGCCAGACCTGCAGCAATAGAATCATTTTTTTCTCATATATCATGTACTGTTTGCAAGAATGGTCAAGGTAGCTGTTTTAAAATTACTTTTTGTGGAGTGTTTCTTTTCAGGGGAGTGTTTATTTTCAGAGTATGATGTTTTTATGCAATTTTGCCTAGCTGAGAAGGCTTCTCTTGCTAAAAGGTGTACAGGAGAATAATTTGTGAAAATAACACATTCCCTCCTTGGCAGCAGCTCAAAGAAAATAAGGAGGGAGAGTGTTTCTTTTGTGAGAACTGTGTATTTATTATAAGCTGTCTATTTTAGATACCATACTGTGAATGATTGCGCTTGTATGATTTGCCATCAAAGGACCCTGGGACCCTGTCTCTATTCTTTGTCTCATTAAATGTAGCGTTAGTTTCTTTGTGAGCATATGCATCTGTAGACAGATTTCATACCTTTGTCTCCTGCCATTAAGAGACAGGATGGGATCCTAAAACTACGTACACCAAAACCAATGAAATGGACTCTTTTAACACAAATTGCTATGGAAGGGTACTTCAAGGAAGTGGTCCATTTGCTTAATTAAATTGCCTTTAATGTAAAGTTGATCTGAACAATTCTAAACATATTTGAAAGAAATAAAGGCCCGCCTTTCTTTAGGAGGTGTTCTGATAGGCAGATATTTTAGTAAATAAAACCTACACACATTAATGCAATATCTAAATTGTGATGGCAGGGGAGAAAAACCAGATAAGGTGCCTGTGAACAAGAGACTAAACTGAAATAACTTGTATTTCCTCAGAACTCTGCTCTGTTGCAGCATGCAACAAGAGGATCAATTCTATAGCCTTCATTCACAAGATTAATCTTGGTGAAATCCATACCATCATTAATGGATGCAGGATCTGATGCAAAGGGAGTCCTGTGTATTCTGAATATGCTTTGACAGTGAATGATGTAAGCATGTATTAGGAGAATAAGGGTTTTTCCACAATTGCTACTTCATATGCTCACAGCATTATTCTGACAGGGAGCAGCCCAAGAAAGGGGTAACTTCCCTTGTGCTTTTATTTCTTGTCCAACACTGATACACAATACAATAGTGGCACTGAAAGCTAGAGATGTGCAAGGAAAGCTGGGCTATAAGTTCCTCTGAGTGGCATTAGAGGGAAAATTAAAGCACATTAAGATGGAAAGATCTTTTTATTTCTCAAAGTCTCTTTCATGGGGCCATGTGTGGCATGGAGACATGCTGGTCAGCATCTGTCCAGATCCGCACAGGGTTAGGGCCCAGCACTACTTATGGCAGACTAGAAAGATAAAGCAAGGCTTTTTTTGCTGTCTGCCTTCTGGGAGGTAACTTCTGTCACTGAAGAGGAAGATGACAGAGAGGGTCTATCAAGAGCCTGGCTAGAAGTCCAATTTGTTTCACTCTTTCCTTGTGTGTTGCTGGAGCAGCCCTGCCTATGGGGGTGGTCTTTTCATTGCAGGAAAGTGAGAGACTGCAGGAATTCCTTTCTGCAGGACAAATAGTATTTGAATGTCCTGGGACTGTTTAAAATACTCTGATTTCTCAGTTGTTGCTTACATGAGACCTATTCTGCTGACTGCCTGAATTTGAATTTGTATTAAAGATCAGTTAACCCCTATCTGCCAAGGTTACAACATTGGGTGTGAACAAGGAGGGACAGGAAACCGTATATGCCTAAGAAAAAGAGAGCCAAGAGAAGCAGCATTAGATGTCCATCTGCAGTGTTTGTCTGGACTCTCCTGGGTATTGGAGAAAGCACCAAAAAAGGTAACAGGCCAAAATGGGAAGAGCAATCTTGTGAACTTTTTGTTGCCTTAGAGAGGAGCTTTATGGGGAGTTTGCAGGTTTGGACTCCAGGTGTACAAAGCCTGAGGCAAACAGGCCTGTGACTGCAAAGAGTGGGAGTCTATCTTCAAAGCAAATTTTCATTCTTTAAAAATTGTCTCTTCTTAGTAACTACCCCCTGGCAGCTTGTAACAAGAAAGCTGCTTCTCTACTAGAGCTCTCACCTTCAGAAATGTGCATGTGCAGCGGGCAGCTTGCAGGTTTTATTTGTAGCCCTGAGTGGCATAAGGCCCCACAATCTGGTGAGAATGGGTTTTGGGGACAACTGCACTGGAAGCAAGTCTGGGGACAACTGCACTGGAAGCACCTCTGCATTGGCAATTACTCGTTGGGCACAGGTGCTTGCTGAGAAGCTGTAGCTGTGGCATGCTTTCAAATGGCTTGTCAAGGATTTGGGTAAAGCTAAAATTTGACTCGGATGCATTAGATCTACCCTTTCTGGATGAAACACTGAGGTCACAGGACAGTTGAACATTATTTTTTTTTTTGCCTTTCCTGATGCTATTGTAGAGTCCAGCTAGCCCAGAGGGGCAGGATGGCCTGTATATTATAATTTGGGTTCTCTCACCCCCAGGGAAGCCTATTCCTACTTTTCTTGAAATGGATTTGAGTAACCAGATAGGTTAGGGCACTTCACACCATTACTTAGCTGATAGCTCTGGTGTGTTAACTGTATGGTTTACATCTTGCATAAGAAAATGCTTCTTTTAATGCAATTTTTCTTTGGAATTCTGCTTAGTTCTGATAAATGGTGTGGGGCTGGCAGCCTGGATGCCAAGCCTATACCAGAGTCAGCAGTGTGGTCTCTATTGTGTCCCTCTTCCAGAGCATCACTAGCTGCCCTTGCGAGGACTGCAGCCTTCTGGAATTTCTCATTTGCAAACCTCCTGGCTTCTCTTTCTATTTGCAGCAATGGCTGTGCATCCAGCTACAGCAGTGCCCAGGCTTGCTGGGCTCATCGTTGGTGAAGCGGGTGGGCTCTGAGCTGGGACACCCTTCCACCTACGGTCAGGAGCCACCATTGCTAACTGATGCCTCTTTCCCCATCCCTGCCCGTTGTGTCTACCCCTTGAGAAGGGGAAGACTCTCCATGAAGCATAGGGTACCTCCTGATCAGAAGATCCTGCCTGGAGGAGTGTTCATGGGACTTTGGGTTGAAGCCAGGCAGAAGTGCTTGCAAGGGATGGTCCTGCTGGCTTGCAGTGAGCACACGAGCAAGTGACTGAGGAAGCAGGGGGGAGAGAGAAAGGAAAAAGGTGACCATATCTGAAGCCACTGGAGTAATTTATCTTTTGATTTTTTTCTTGTGGTCATAAATACCTGGTGAGTCATTTAATGACTGTGTGTCTGTTTCTGTATCTTCAAGTAAAGGATAACCTGTGCCTTTTTGGATTTAGCCCATGGGGCTACTAGGGCTTTAGTGTTTATAAAGAATTTCTAATACCAAAGTTCCAATTTTAATCACTGGCTAAAACCTTATTTTTGACTGATTTCCCATCAATGACATACACTTTTTGTTTGTTTGTTCACTCAGATGTGTATTCTACTAGAAAGTAACTTTTTCTAGATTGTGGGTATAAAACCGCTGAAGCCGAGAGAATGAGGTGGGAGACGGATCGGGCTGAGGAGTGACACTGAGCTGACATATCTGGCGGGAATTTCTTGGGTGCTTGCAGATTTAACTGCGCTTGCTGCATCCGAGACACAGCCTTCCTGTGAAGTTGTGAATGTACCATAGATGCAGGATGACAGCTTTTACTTACATACCCACCATAGTATCAGAATCTAGGATGAAAAACTACTGGGCAAGCTGCTGAGCCTTACCTGGCTGTCTCGTTTCATGCTGATGAGAGCATTTGAAATTGTAACTCCTGGGGCCAGGCCAGGCTGCAATGGGGGAAAATATTAGGGAAAGACTTGAGGCAATGGAAACAACATTACATGTTTCCACACCCTCTTGTGTACAGAATACAAATAAAGAGCATTTCCCTTGGGACTTGCTGAGGAGGGTGTGAAGCAAATCGGAACCCACCCATTTGCAGATTTTCTGGTTTATGTCCTTAAATGGCAAAAAAAAAATCTTCGGAATTTTGCCCATAGAAGGGTTATAAATAAATTTGTGGAGATAAAGTTTTGCTGCAAATGCTCTGGGTTTGGATCTATTCAGAAGAGTAACTGTAGGCCAACAAATATGAAAAGGGGGGACGGATTGCTAAATACAGGAAGACGATTTCATTGCACACAGACATGCATGTGCGTGTGTTTGTGTGCACCCACACCCCTCTCCACCTGCACTGAACCTATCATTCTTCCTTCAAGTATGTGGAGATCTAAGGGGCATGGAAATTGCTGTGTGCACTTCTAAAACTTGGGGTGAGAGAGAACTAGGGTTCATGATTCATCAAATTGCAAATGGAACCTTGAGCTATGACATCTCTGCAAACAAGGTCCTAAGATTTGTTGGCAGCTTGTTTTATGTCCTTCTCTGAAGTAGATGGCTCCAGCTAGGGAGAAGCTGTTCAGGGCTGGTTGAACCCTTGCCAAGCGAGCACAGGAGCAGCGGTTCCTGTGCTCCTTCAGAAGTCAAAGTTCAGTCCTGCAGACTCATGCCAGTTGGATTTCATTCATCTTCAAAGAGAGCTCTGCCCAATTGAAGGGTTCTGTGATCAGATCATTGTTTGTTTCTTATCTGCAAGGCTTTGGTGTTCCTGTTGTCTTTCTGTGACTGTCACAGGCCATATTACTACCCTTTTCCCACTTCATTATCTTCTTTGACAGTGAGCTCCCTAATGGTCCTCCTTCCTTCCCTTAACTATTTATTTATTTATTTATTCCACAGTGTTCACCCTGGTAAAATCTCTCTCTCCTCTCAGTGCAAAGGCAGGATCTTTTTTAATTCCTCACCTACTCAAAGGACCTAGCAGTGCTTGTTTGATAACCCAAGTCATCACCTTCTAATAACAGCAGTTGTTCCAAGGGCAATTTCGGCTCAGTCTTCTGGGACCAGATACAGATTGAGCAAAGGCTAAGGACTTTCTGTCTGCATCTTCCTAATGGCCTAGTGATAACCTCCTTTTTCTCAATGACAAAAGCCATTGAGCCAGGGAGAAGGTGGCTTTGCTGTGGCCTAGCTAAAGCTCATAAGTTTGGAAAAGAAATTCCTAGAGCTTGGCTGCAATGTGTAGAAATGAGAGTGGGTTGGGTTAGTTCTGAGATCCAGGGAAGAGTCTGGTCAGCTCATTTATCTGCATAGCTTAATCTGCTGGTGCTGCAGGATGCCTCTAGTCAGCATCCTTCATTAAAAGCTTGGAGTGCTGCACCCCTGGGTCCTCAGAGAGGAGGGAGTTTGCTTTGTTTTATGGCTTTGGGAACACTTTAACCCAATACACAGAGCCACACCCCTGCTATGAAAATGAGGGGTTTCATTCAGATGTTTGATAAGCCACAGCTGTTGCTTTGCCACTTCAAACAAAACTTGGATTATGAAGACTGAAGTGCAGCATTTTAATTGCTGTAAATATGAATAAGAGTATTTAGGCAATCCAGATGATACTGAGCCAAGCATTTCTGTGGCTAATGTATATTACACTGACAAAAGTAGTCCAGCTGACAATTTCCCTACCATTATCCCCAGTAACTTAAAACATCAATTGCCTTTTTTCTGCTGCAATGGTGAAGACGAGGGAGAATTTTTAACCTGGGCATCAGCTGGCCTGAATCTGATCTTGCTTTAAGTAGCTACACAGTGATGTAAACCGTATTGTTAGTTTTTTTAAAAAAATATATTGGGTCTGATCTCAGTTATCTTAGTGCAAATCTGATTTCCTGGAGTTGCTCAGAATTCACACTAAGCTGCTTGCGATCAGAAACTGGTGCTTTTTGTTTGGTTTTCCACATATCCCCTAAAGGACGACAGCAGCAGGAAATCCCAGTAAAGAGCATTCACTGGGAAATGATATTTCATACAAGAGAAGGCACTGCAAACCCAGAAAGTCAGTAAAATTCCACTGCTTGTTTGCTCCCTGGTGATTAAAAGGCCCTGCCATATATGGGAAAGGTCTGAGCTTCATTCACTCCAACGACAATAGTAAATGGCTTATTCACTGGACACAGTATGCAATCAAGGAGCAGTGCCTTATGACAATAAAAAGGAAAAGCAGCAACTTTTGCTTGTAGTTTATTTGCAGTTTTCTCCACCGTGTGTTATTAAAAGCGCTGTAACTTTTTTTTTTGTTCCTTTATTCAGATCCCTGTAAACAGCAGTCAGTTTGGATTGCCACTTAACCCTCCCCCATAAAACCAGACCATTGCCCCTTTCACAGAATCACAGAATCCTAGGGGTTGGAAGGGACCTCGAAGGATCATCTAGTCCAACCCCCCTGCCAGAGCAGGGTCACCTAGAGTACATCACACAGGAATGCATCCAGGAGGGTTTTGAATGTCTCCAAGTGAAGGAGACTCCACAACCTCTCTGAGCAGCCTGTTCCAGTGCTCTGTCACTCTCACAGTGAAAAAGTTTCTCCTGATATTCACATGGAACCTCCTATGCTCCAGTTTGCAACCATTGCCCCAGACACACCAGCCTATTTCCTCTCCTTCCCCCTATACAACCCAAACAAGAAAAAGGCATTTCCTCTACCAGTAAATGTATCTCCTCTGTCTTCAGTGCATCTATTGTGGATTTACATGACTAAAGGCTGGGATTAGCAGACAAAATCTTATTCTTACCAGGTATAAAGCACTTTAACAAAAGCAGTGATTAAATTACAGTATTTTAGAGACAGTGGATGGGACCACGGGAGTGAAGCAAATAGGAAATGTGTGTGTGTATAAATAGGGATGAATTTTGGGTGACGAAGGGAGGAATGTGCTTTGGATGGAAGTTACAGAAGGGGTCCCCAGTGCTCCACACACCCTTCAGGAATTTTCCTTTCACCACATCAGTTTCTGCAGTGAAACCCTACACAAATGACATTAAGACATGAAGTCATTGGAGCAGTCATGTTTACATTCTTGCTTTTCCCTTGTTTAGGGGTCAGTACTCTCCATGCCATTGAAATGATGGGGATAATGTAGTTGGTCTAGTTGCATTTTGTATCATAAGGAGAAAGAGAGTTAGGCAACCGCAGCAATAAGGTAGCTCCTTGCTGGAGATTTTCTGGAGTTTTTATTGTTTGTGTTACATTGAGTACCTCAGAAATTATGTTTGTCTCACATTGGTAGATTTAGAGATAATGTCTGGGATCCTAACCCTACGTAATTTTGATGAAAACCCACATCTTTGTGGCCAGAAGGGTTGACTGATCAGTCTGAACTCCCAGGCTACATGCCTCATTGCACACCATCCAGTTACTCATGTTTTGCAGCTGCTTAAGCTGACACAGTTAAAATGGAGGTTATAGTTAGCCACAGGACAGGTTGGCTGGTTTGAAGCCAGACTTATGCTCCTCCAAAATGTTGTTGTGTCTCCCAGGAAGGACCACAGGTCTGTGACAGAGGTGTGGTTCAGCTTCTATTTTCATATACATCTGAGCACCTCTATGATTTTCAACAAGTGTAACTGGTAATATGAATTTCTGTCCATGTCAAGAAAGCAGTTTTTTGCAGGTTACCTGCCATGGGTTGAGAACAGATTTACCTGGCAGTTTACGGTAGCTGTTGTCCAGCAGCCTTCAAATGGTTTGGCTTGTCAATACCAAAAAATTTCTTTTTGACACATGGCACTGCTGCTGTTTCAAGTGTTAAGCAAAACTTACCTTTCTGTTTGGTAGTCCTTTGTGTCTGATACATCTCTTAAATGAGAAGAGGTGGGGTTTGGGTTTTTTAATTATTATTTTGCTAAACGTGAAACTGGCTCCCCTAACTGCAATCTGAAAGGTCAAGATCTTTTAAGTCAAAGAGAGGAAAGATGTAAACTAGGCCTGTTCTGAGGTGTTGCTGTTTTTCTTCTCTGGGCAGCAGCACTTCTGAGGAGATGTCATTTGACCGTTATCATGAAGTCATGCTAAGACATGCCCACTGTGGAAGCCCTAATGTGTCCAAAAGAAACGCTGTCAGGTTGTGACAGCTGGGTAATGCAATAGTAACACATGCGAATACTTCTGTTTTCCAGCTCTTAGAAGGATCAGGGATAGCAAATTTGGCAAACAAAATAACTAGATATCTAATTTCCATATTTTTTCATTCAGGATTTGGATTGTGAGAAACCTTGCATTAGATCAACTTCTTAAATGGTATCTGGAGCCTCTGGAAAAAGCTTTTGAATAACGAAGACATTGAATGCAATAAGTATTATCGCATGGTTGAAAAAATAATATATTTCTTCTTTTTTTGCCATCTTTGGTCTTTCTGAGCCCAAATGCAAGACTGCTTTGTTTTTCTTTTTCCTCTTACAAGAAAAAAGTGCAAATGGTGCATGCTTCAGAGTAATTTTTCTCTCACTTTCCCCTCTTCTAAGTGATTTGTGACCAAGCTCAATGTTTGTGCAATCTTGTTCGGGCCACCTGTAGGGAAGTTTTGCAGAAGTTCATGTTCAACTCTGCTGCTCTGCAATGGCCATGACTGGGAATTCCCCTTCCCTTTTTTTGTTGGAGTCCTTCAGTAAAGGCTGTCAAAGTCATCATTTTACAGAATAAGTTTTTGATTTGTGTTAATGTTTTTAGAACAACAGTTTTTCTGTTGTGCTGCTTGTAAACTGCCTTAGAACTTCAGTCCATTGTCTAATAAAGGACTTCCGTAGTCAGTAAAGAATTGCTTCACCTGTCAAACCAAAAAGTTAGTGTGTCATTCCTGGGCCACCTGCTCTAGCAACCTAAATGTCTTTCCAAAATAGGCAGCATTTTTTCTTCTGTTCACTACCTTCTTTAATAGCTATGAGCTCCTTTCTTGGAGTCAGTATATAGCAAGCTTAATATTAACAAGAGGGGAGGTGGTAGTGCTGTGTTTGCCTTCTGTAGCAGACTATCTGATAAAGATCAGTTCATCTTAGGAAAAAATGAAAGGAATTTACTATATGTGTAGGAAATATGTTTCATTATAAATGAACAGATTAAAGTGGTGACAGACTATGAATCTGACTTTTATGACAAAATACAATTACACAGTTCTGAAAGCCTGGAGACTGGTGTGATGAACTGGAAAAAACATTATAATCTGAGTATGTTATTTCTATCTCTCCTATGACCCTTCAAGGCAATGGAAAGGCAATGATGGAAAAGGCTGTTGGCATTAGCAGGCATAGAACTGATTTCATCAATCTTGGTTCAGTGCTTACAGGTCACTGAAGTGTAATTTAAATATTTACATTCAAGGTCTTTCCCTGATTTATAATTAAATACCAGAATCTATAGGCATAAAAACCCCCCAAAAACAAAAAAAACTCACAAAACAATAAAACAAAACAACAAACAAACAAACAAACCCAAAACCAAACGGAAAACTAAAAGTGAAAACCTGGGAAAAACTTATTATGACATCTTGTTCCTCTCCTCTAGGCAGTGCAATATGATTCCCTAAAGTATATTCACACATGTTTTGTCCATAAACACATCTGTTTATTAACAAAATACAATAAGCTGTAGATTTTCACTGAAGATTGTGGTAGTTTGCTGCAATTTCTAGTTTTTATCAAGGGGAAATAGCTATCATTCTAAAATGTGTTTCTAGGCCCATGGATATTTCTCATGTGAATTCAAGCAAAACCCCCTAATGAATGGAAACTTGTAGAAGAGTTAACGGCAGCTGATTTTATTATGGACCATAGCTCCGACATGATCTCACATGAGTTTAATACAAGTGTTACCTCACTGACTTCAATGGAACTGCTTTTAATTTGCCAGGGAGTAAATGAGGCCAAAATCAGACAGAGACCTAGGGAGACTCTCTGGAAGAGAGTTTTAGTTTGGGGAATGTGCTTTACATACATATAAAATACATGGGCATATCTGCACGTTACGGTAAATGTGTTAGGCCACTTGGGAGAAGGGGCCAAATTCTGCTTTGAATAACACCTGTGCAAATCCAAAATGAACCATAGGGGTAATGAGTCAGTGAGGGCCAAAGAAGTATCTAATTTTTCTAAGTGCTGGGCCTAGTTTCTGTCTTACTGGATTTTTGATGTTTCCTTGATGGAAATATGAGAGAATAAGACTGTTCTGCAGGGAGCTTAAGTTTTTTTTCTTCTTAATTTCAACCATATTATATTACCTAAGAGAGGTTGTGTTGATTATTGTGAAGCCAGCTCAGACAAAAGCACCACATGTGTGGTTATTCTGCCTTGAAACTATTCAAGCGAGCAATGAAATAAGAACCATGTATTTCTGGAGTCAAACCTCTCTTCAGAACTGTCCAGTATTACATTCTCCTTCAGGCTCAGTCTTCAGCTTAGCTAAATCTTGCAAAATTGTAGGAAGGCAGGTGTGCTTTAGTGAAAGTGTAGCTTTGATCTCAAAAAGGCAGAAGAGCTTTAAAACTTCTTGAACTCCAGCAGAGGTGTTACTTTACAAGCCGAATACTTGGATTCTATGAGATCTGCAACTGCGAGATGGGCTTTGTTGTGGCTCTGTGTATGAGGAAGTTGAAGACTTGACAGGTGTTGATTAAGATTGAAGAAAGGCCAGGGAGAGAGGTTTTGTTGTCTTGCCAAATTCAACCTGACCTGTATATGCTAAACAGTATTGTGCACGTTATAGGTCCCTACACTGGGACAAAACCGGATACGGTTGTGTGGGAAATTAGTGAAAGAGGTAGGGACAGAGACCAGGACTTCTGTATCCCACAGCAAGTCTAAACTATGCTGTCATCCCAGGACATAATATTCATAGGCCTACTATTTACTTACCTTTTTTCACATAGCTCCTGGAACTACCATATTGACCACAAACAAAGAGATAAGTAAGGAAAGGAATTTTTGCCTATGAAGAACGATTAAAATTTAAGAGCAGTTTAAAGACACTTGGAGGTGTTAGAGGAGGTGAGGAAACAAAAAAGCCAAAGATATTGAATACAGGATTATCTGCTGAGTAATCTTCTATGTGAAGAAGATCTAAATGTTATCTAGTGACTTAGATGTTATGAGATGTGATGTCTTTTGGTATATGCTGAATTTCCACTTTGCTATTTAATGAAGTGTAAGGTTATTATGGAACGTTATGGTATTCTGTCCAAAGTAGCCTGACTACTCTTGATCAATTTGATTTTTGATCAGTGAAAGTACAGGGTAAGAAATGCTGAACCAGATTGGTGCTGCTGGATGCTTGCTGCTGCCAGGAATACTAAAATGGTCTACATCCATGGATTTGTATTAGTACCACACTTATTGCATTGGACTGTTTTTAAGAAATTCTTTTCTTTATAATTTCCTGGAGGTATTGTCAGCAAATAGGCCACAGACTGTGTAGGCAGTTCATCTGTCATGCTGGTTTCAGAAAGCAGAGGTGATGCAAAGTTATTTGGTGCTAGAACTGAGCTTGAGTGCAGGAATGAAAACTGTGGGATGGAGAGATAGCAGAAGCTCAGACAGATAGTGTTGCATCAATTTTTGCTATATCTAAAAGTGTCACATTAGTTGAAATGAGTTTGTCAGAAATGAACAATTGCAATTCTATGCTGAGACATGTCTATGACAGAGAAGGACAAGAGGTTACATAGCTGTGTTCCTCATACAACTTTGGTGATGCCTACTGAACAAGGAGCATAAAAGTATCTCTCCAAAATACCAGAAAGAAAAACTTCACGGCTTTGCATTTATAAAGGTGCAACTGGCTTCAACTGAAGGGCCGTTTCAATGAGAGATGGAATGTCTCATTTATATCACTGATAAAAATTACATTTTGACATTTACACGAGTCGTAGAAAACAAACACACTCCACTTGTGTCGGTGTTCTTGTTGTGTGCATAAAAGAAGACCTGTCCTCACAGATATGCATTTTCTGTAAGGACATAATGCCCCTATTCAGTATTCATAAAGAAGGTAGTGGGTACCCAGATTGGATGAAGACAGGCAGTTGCAGAATTCCACCCAACTGAAATCACTGATTTTTGCAAATGGAAATTGTTTATACATTTTTTCTTCATTAAAAATATGCAGTTAGTGGTTTACAATGTTTATATGGATAGCATCAGCTGAATCTTGTTCCAGTCCATTGCATGCTCTTTTAAAGTGACCTACAATACGTGTTATGCAGGAAATCTGACTGGGATGCCCAATGTTAAGTGCAAATTCCTAATGCAAATATAAAGCTTTGTCAAGCTGAATTAAGATCCTTAGGTGATATCAGGAAGGTTTTTGTTAGTTTGTTTATTTTTTTTCAAGGGATAGAAATGGAGAAGACTGAACAGAAGTAAGATGGTATGCTACATTTCTGAAGGATCAGATCTTGAATTAAACTGTTGTTGACTTAAGTCAAATCACTGCCCAATGTTCACCTTTTCAGTTCAGAGATCCCTAGAAACTCTTCTGGGGAGCCAGCTATGCTTTCAACAAACTTCTTCCTAACAAGGCAAAGGTGTCTACACTTTTGGGTTTGTCAGCAGTGATAAAAGGGGATCAAGTCTCAAACATGGGTTTGTGTGAAACTGAGTCACAGTGCTGTCCCAGCTGTAAATGCTTACTCATTTACACGATTGTTTTGTCATGTATGTATTTTCTTTCACTTCAGCTTTATTGATCAGCTAGTACTTCTGACTTAATAATATCACAGCAATATAAAGCTTCTGGAAAATTAATTTATGTAGCTTTTGGGCAATTATACTGTAGCATTTTACTGCTTATTGCATTTGAAACCTGAGCAATCTCAGGCCAGGTTTACCTCTATTGAAGCTTATTTAATTTCTAACTACTTGTCATATTATAGAATACATTTCTGGAAGTTGTGCAAAAAGAGGAATTGTCTCCCTTTTCCCTCAAGATTAAAAGAAGCCATTGTGTTTGCTAGAGTACTAAAGGAGGAGTTTACTAGGGAAAAATGCATGTTTTGAAAATCAGCACATTATTCAGAGATGATCCATACAGACAGTGAAATACCTTATTAGAGATGTTGCACATCCGAAGTAGTAGGTACTCTCTTACTTGTACTCTGAGGCATGGTATTTCCAACAGCTTTTGGAGTTAATTATTCCACTTTTGGGGTGTCCCATGACACATGCACAATCAGAATCTAAATTGCCCCAATATAGTACTCTTAGGAACTTTTGATTGTCATAGTTTGGATTGGGAATTACTCTCCTAAAAGAGCAGTTCTTTGAATATTGTGGGGGTTTTCATCAATGCCCATTCAATTCTGTATTAGCATTCCCTCTACTAATAGCTGATGCAGACTGCCCAAAGAAACATGTACCTGTCTTTGACTTTTACCCATCTGAATGTGTTCAGTGGCTTGCCTGGTTTGTAGTTGTGCTCATCACTCATGACTGAAGGGAATGGGACCTGAAATTTCATTTTGAACACTGCTTTGACATCAAGCAAACATTTCAGTCACTGCTGTATTGCTAAGTACCACATTTTGTTATGAACCTCAGGTGTGGACTCAGACTAATGTCATTGCTTGTGTATAAAGTTATGTGGAATGAAAAAACCTTCATTTAAAGGAACCCAAATATTTAGACACGTAGGGACTGCTATTTAATTGTTATAGCCTTGTTAATGTGACAAGGAAAGAGAGAATGTTACTTTGAGCTAGCATATAAGAAATATGGATCCTGTACTACATGTATTTTATTTTTTAAAATGTGCGTATGATTAGCAGCTTTAAACACTGGATGCTGTCTTTGATTATAACAGTGCTAAACTTTATCTGCAAAATTGAAACCTCTGATTTTCTAGTACATCAGTAAGTGAAACCTAAGCACATGTGATCTGTAAAAATAAATGTAATTACTTTAGCAAATGTATTACAGCTGGCCAGGTTTAATGTTAAGATACCTGTTTCGTATAGCTGACTGGTGTCAGAAGACAGAGGTGATGGCTTGATCTATGCTATGCAGACAGAATGGAGGAGAAAAATTATTGCCTTGCATTCTTCTGCATGTACATTAAAGAGAATTAAACTGAGTTGCAGTTCTGACCTTTGACATATCTTCCCACTATTTTCTTCTGTTTAAAGCATCTTGGTGAGAGTAGCTTTTTTAATTTCAAAAGCTCTGGTAAAATTGTAGCTAAGTGGGCTGCCTCAAAATTGAACACTTGATAAATCTTGAAGGACACCTAAGGCATCTGAAAGCTGTCACTGATCTCTTTAAAGGTAGCAGTGTGCTGGAGCAGTGAATGGGACTCTGTTGCTCTCCATTTCTGATGCTGCTTTGATTTTGTTTTAGCAGACTTTTTGGACTTGTGTTGTTTACTTATCTATAAAAGACTTATTTCAGGTTTCTGTAGTATCACAGAGGCAAAGGGCTGACTGCAGGAAAGCACTTCAGTGTCAGTCAGTGATTGCTATGGTGATTAACGTTAAGCTCATGAAAGGCCATGGAAGATCTCTCTCTGGTCAGACCACTGGCATAAAGTGGTACTTATATGGGTGTAGCTCTCTTCATTATTTTCCAGATTCTCCCCAACAACCTTTGGTGTAATTCCCTGTTGTGGGTAAGACCTTACTTATCTGCTACAAAACTATACTTATTTCACAGAATCACAGAATCACAGAATGTTAGGGGTTGAAAGGGAACTTGAAAGATCATCTAGCCCAACCCCCCTGCCAGAGCAGGAATACCTAGAGTAAGTCACACAGGAACGCATCCAGTCGGGTTTTCAATATTGCCAGAGAAGGAGACTCCAAAACC
>VZRW01015422.1:0-13339 GCA_013398125.1 Aegotheles bennettii
GCCTCATCCGCTCGGTCTTCCTGCTTCAAACTCCTGCACCTTAAAATTTCATCATTCTGTTTTTCCCTTTCCTTTGCTGCTCATTATAGCAGAATAATGGAGAACAAAATGTTTTTGAATTGCACCTGCATTTGCAAATTCTGTGACAGGACAGTTGGTTGCTTTGCCAGGGTGGTTGGTCTCACAGAGTTCCTGACATGCTCAGCCAGCAAACATGCTCAAAAGGGAGCAACAGGCAGAGTCTGTGCTCGGCCACGGGGAGTTAGACAGTTTCCCCTCTCCTTGCTTTCCGAGCTGAGTCTTTCTGCTGACCGACATTGACCAGATAGGGCCTACATTTTAATAGCTATGTGAAAAGGAGAAGGGATGTCTCTTGATGTGCTTGTGCTGAACAGAAAAGCCACCCTGGTCTGGAACATGCCAAGAGTTGCCCATTTGAAAAACAAAACAGAAAACCTGGATGCTTTATTTACATCCATTGAAACTGCAGAGTGGTTCACACTGGAGCAGTGCACGCACACACACACCAGGCCTCACAGTGCAAGTGAAGGGGCTTATTAGAGATGAAAGAAGGCCTCGCATCGCCCCTTGTAAGAGATCATTGTCTCCCTTTCTGCTACAGTGTTCTGTGAGGCTGTGGGAAACAAATGACCTCCGAGCCACAGCGTTGTATGCAACTGCAAAAGAAAAGGAAGGGGGAGGTGCAAGTGGTTTTGTGGGAGGGCCAGTGCCCTCCCTGTCCCATCTTCCAACAACATCCCCACTGTGCCATCCCTGCACACAGCACAGAGGTGTTTCTCATGCCTCCAGCTCCTGCTGCAGCTCAGTCAACCACAAAACTGGAATCTCAGTGAAGAGAGCAAGACATTCTTCATCATCGGCACAAGAAGTTTTCCCACCTGGCTGTCCCTGCTGGTTACTTGAGCTTAATGGTTGAAGGTGTGCTCCAGACCTGCTTTTGATTTGTACTTCTTCATACTATTAAGGAACAAAAAATCCTGCTTAACTTGGAAGAAGGGTCGACAGTGATCAAACCACAGAGCCACGAACACAAAGGAAGTGAAGCACTGAGGAAAAGGGAGAGAAAGAAGGATGGGTATAGCACACAAAGGAAAAAGTACCTATAGCTGATGCTTACCCCATGTCCATTACTGAGTTTCTGGTTATGAGAGATGCTGAAAGGGGCAGAAGTGAGTTAAACAGTACCCAACCACATGCACGTCCCAAAGTCTGGTGAACTACAGGGTGTTTTAAAAAGATGGACCCATTTGAAATGGACCTTCAATTGAAATTGGGTCCATGTTTTTGAAACACCCTGTACTTTGAATACAAAACACCCTGATTTATTCTTTCCAGTCTTCCCTTCCTTTTAGCTAGCTCATCATAACATTTCTTCCAGCCATCTGATCAATCTTTAGTCTTTTTGACCTAACAGAAGACTGTCCTCTATGATATACAACACTGCTCTGAAAAGCAAGACCGGTATTTGTGACCTCCAGGCTAAATTATTGATTCTACCAAGAGGTCAAGTCTATCATTTTTGTGAAGTCCATTGATTCAGAAATACAAATTTCTCAACACATTAACACAAAACTGTGTTTTCCACTCAGCATCTGGTTTAAGATTTCTGCCTTGATATTTGGAGATTAGGCAGCACTATGTGAGTAATCATCTCTCTGCAGTGTCCACAGTCAGACCAGGCTGCCAGAGCTAAAAAGGATGCTCCTGGCTGCATCAGGAAGGGAACTCTCTCCTGGACCAAAAGAGAATAGGGTGGGTACAACTACATTCAAAACAATAGGTGACATTCAACTTAGCTTTCCCTGAATTCCTTCGAAACCTCTAACCATGACAACAGAAAGTTAATGAAGTGAACAACCTTTGAACTATCTTCTTTACAGGCTGAAAAAGAAAAGGGTACTATCACTATTATTATTTCTGTATTTAAATAATTACAAGATGCTCAGACACTTTGGTAGTGCATGGAGATAATTGCATATGCAGAGTAAGGGTTTTTTTTCCTTAGACAACTCTAAAATACAAGATATTTTTAATTAAAAAGTATATAGCTGTGTTACTAACAGCAACACTAATTGTAACATGAACATTTTTCAAAGTTATTATACCTTTCCATGATAAATTCTCTTTGGCTATTTCGTTTAATACATCTCAAACTGAAGCCAGGCTTTTAAGCTCAGCACTACACTGTGACTTGCAAACACATTCAGGAAACACTCAGAGCTAAACAAAAACCCTTCTCAATTATTGAAGTTCATAAAAACAGCTCAGTATAGGGTTCTGAATCCCTTTTTAGTTAATAGAAATACCTCTGGAACAGCTGGAACTCAGACTACAGCTCTAGCCACTTCTCTTTCCAATGTCAACAAAATTTTCCGCTTCTGTCACAAGATTTTGACAGTTCTTACAATATCAATGAATCAAGTCTTGTGGTCTCTCTAAAAAAACTGCACTATCCCCAGTGCACATGAAAGGGTAATCAGCAGAAAGACAGCTTTGGGGTAATTATAACCCACAGGTTACACTGCAAAGTGAAAAACGGAGATGGGGAAAGAAATGCTGCCCTTACAGCTGGTCAAGGGCTAAACACATTCAAGTCAACAAAACTTGGTTTAGAAGTAGTAAAATACTTCCCAGGAAACAGAGTCAAGTAACAAGGAAGGTAAAAAGCTGTAGGAGCCCTCAACACCCCTAACTCTCACATTCCATCGGGGGAGAGCAGAATACACAATGCAGCACAGATTTGCACCGATATTTGTTATTTCCCAAAACAGGACTATGTACTGTCCAATGTAATTGTGTAAAAAAACTTTCCAACTTTGCTTAAGTCCTTCAGGAAGTTGATGGTAAAGCCATGTACAGAACTCAGGTCTCCAGATGCTTAGTCTTGTAATTTCAGAATCCTTCTGAAAAGAACTTGTGTGCATATGTAAGCAATATCTATATATAATAAATGCATGTGTCACTACATACATGGACTGCATCTGAAAGCTTGGGAACCTAATCATGGTAAAGAGGTCTGAGTTAACATCTGAGAAATGGAAGTTAAACTTCTATAATAAAACTTGGCTTTATGTACTGCTTTTCATGTTCCCTGTTCTTGGCAAACAATAATTATGCAACTGGTTTTCACTTTCCATTCAGAGTGAAATGAAAACAAACCACACAAACAGAAAATAGTAAACCCCTAAACAGGATTGTTCACAACCTTTTGGTTTTAGTAGTCTCAGGTAGGGAACTGTCTAATGTTTTCTATTTATCTTGCTGATGGTCCTTTCAATAAGCACCTAGACATAACAAAGTTAATTAAAATGATTGCACAACCTATGAAACAAAATTTGCTAAGGACAGTAGCTACACAGTGGCATGGGAAAGGCAGTCCACAGCCTTCAGAATACCTAGTTACAAAGAACAATACAATAGATTTAATATAAACATTGAAACCCAGGAGACCACAACCCTGAGCACAGTTACATGCTGCTCGTGTACTCATAAAAAAATCAACAAAACCAGTCTAAGGAGAGTTGATTCCGTGCAGCAAGGCCAGCATAGGATCCTCATCACTTCGCCTTCTCTATTTCCCTGGATATATGCAAGCAAGATCACTGACAAACAGAAAATAAGCAGTGTTGACTGATCCTGTAAGGTTCTTCTTTTTGCTTATATTCAAGTTCCTGTAAATGTTACTACCTGAAGCAAGCTAAATTGCTTTAGTTCTGCTCTAAGACTGGAGGATTAGCCTGCAACAAAAATAATCAGGGCAAAGTGAAGGTGAGTTAAATACACACACACACATTTTATTCTGCATTTAATAACATCCATCTCAATTATTTTCCCAAAGAAAATATTCCCAGATAGCCAGTGAGTAGTTTAAAACTCTGTCCTGCAGCAGAAGTACCAATCTGGCTCTCATTTTTGTGTGGTTTCAGAAAGCAGCTGTTTGTGTTTACAGTCATCAGCAAACAATTCAGCTTTTTAATCAAACAAGAGCTGCTTGGGTGCCTTTGTCCATGGCTATAGGAACCAAATCACTCTGGAAAACAGACCTCTTACAACAATACTAAGAGGCCCTCAGCAGATGCAGGGGATTAAAGAGAAACAAGGTTTATAGTCTGTAGCTTTCTCCATCCTGGACCAATATACTGGGCTCAGTAGCAAACTTTCAACCTCAAAAGGGCCTGGGTCAGTTTTCTTTCTTCTCTCTCCTGTTCTTTTTGCCTCATGTGCCTACATTCTTTCTTTTTTCCCCACTGCATATGCAGAAACACAATAAAATGTTACTTCAAATCTACTATAAAACAGTTAGGCAATCCAAGAGAGGATGACAATTTTTTCCTAGCAATAGAGTGCCTTGCTTATCAACAGAGGGGCATTTTCCTGTATGAACACTTGTGTGATAGCGCTTGCTTAGAGCTTAAATAGATTGTGTGAGTTTGTTTCCATATTTCACTTTAGCTTTGTAGAGGGCTATCCTTATTGCTGGCCTGCTTGGAGTTGTTGTTGACAATTACAAAGTGTGTAAGGTATAATAATATATGCAAATGTTAGTTTGTCACAAGAACAAGACCAGTTAGTCATTTCTCTAGAAGTGAATTAAACACTGAAATATCAGTGGTGTGCCCCATAAGGACTCAAACTGAACCATATACCGGCCAAGATTTCTGTCTTCTTGTACTGGTATGTGGATCAGCTAGCAAAGGAGGAGCAGGTAAGCTTAAACGCTGCAGCTCTAGACTTGAAAAGGCAAAAAAAGTGTATCTCAATGAGAAGCAACTGCCTAGTTCCTCCTTCTCCTGATCATAGTCTAGTAATGACAGTATACTTACCTGTTGTATTTTCAAACATGGATCTCTAAGCCATTCCTCTGGCTTCTTTCCTTTTTGGAAAGAAACATTTACAATACACTTTACAATCTTTGCCATTCCTGACCAGAAAGCTTCCATAAGAAATGGCTACATGAGCTATGAAAACAGGATTCTACCATGAAGTTTTTTCTCTTCTAGAAAAGAAACACGGAGCTTAAAGGAGCTAATACACTAGAAAAATCCACTAGAAGTGACCCAGCAGTAGGCTTGTAAGGCTTTAACTTGACTTGAAAGGAACACAGACTCATTTCTTGCAGCCAGGTAATGTAAGCCAGTTTAGTTAATGGTGTCTTCCTGGTTCCATGAGGAATTCCAGGGCAAATCTGAAGACTTAAGTCTCCAGAAAAATTTTAGATAGTCTCACAGATACTTCATTGAAGTAAGAAAAAGCTGATGAAGGCCACAAAGGGAATGTAAACACTCAGTTAAGCCCATCTACAGGCTGATGGCAGACATCAATCCAGCTAATAAAAAAAAATAAAATAGCACCATTATCACTAGACTAGCTGGGTGCCAGACTCAAAGATTCACTGATTATCCCACTAAAAGAAACACAGATTCTCCATGTTCTGTCATTGTGAGTGGTGCTGCAGACGTTAAGAACCACTAAAAATTGTTTTCCCACTATGTTATTTCAAGTAGATCACTGCTAAAAGACTCAGTGAGTGGCAACCTGGAGATGTTGTATTTTGATTTTATATGGTATCTGCTTCCTCTGGGATTCCCTAGCCAAGGTAGCACATAATCCTTTTCAATAAAGGAACAGTGTTCAGGCAATTCCCAAGCCAGCAGCTAAAGGCAAAAATAATAACCCTTAGCAAAGAATACACAAACAACTATCTACAATCTAAAAGAAAATCCACTTAGATACAAACTAAACAGGAAACTGAAGTGTCCTGAGTTTAAATGAGGGGAAGCTGCAGATGAGTTCTGCCTCTCTAGAGAATAAAAGCATTTCAGCCTTATGGCCATTGGCAGCGATGATCTTTGTTATTCTGCCTTCTTGAAACCTGAAGTCTGTGATCTCTATCCAGTGAGCATGAGGGAAGATTAATTCCCTCTTCATTAACTTCTTGAGTCTTTTACCTTGAACATAAGTTCAAAATTGCACACAGCATCCTTATACAAAAAGCTGTCCCTGGGTTTCATAGCCTAGGTTATCCTTCCTCGGCAGATGCAGTTTATTACACAGCCAGAAGTTAAGTGTGTAAGCAACTGAAATGCATCGCTCAAAAGAAAAGAATCTAAGAACAGTGTTCTTCATATATTTGTAATTCTGGTTCCTAAAAAGACACTTTCAGGAGTTGAATATGCAATTGTTTTCAAAACTTACAAATGACCAGTAATGAGTAAGACAATCACACTTCAACACTCCCATTCAGCTGAATCTTATGTACAATTTCTATTTAATTTTAAATCCCTGCCTTTCCTGGGGGTTTCAAATTTCTTTTACAGGAAAACATCACAGTTGATACAGATTTCTATATTTCACATAATCCAACTCAAAAAGGTTTAATTTATAATTTCCAAATAATTAAAAGAACCCCATTTCTGTTGAAGTGAATGTTGCAGTTGTTACTGATGTAGTATGAGAAATGCACAGCAATTCCTCCTGACCCGGCTCTAGCGGAGGCAACATTGAATTTTAGTGTCAAAATTGCCTTTACCTTCAAAAAAGGCAGAAATTCAAACAATATGAGGTAAATTTAATCATGCTGTGCTTATAGAAATAAAGGAAAGTAACCAGCAGAACAACACAAAAGCAAATAGTTTTTCATTTTATTGCTGGTTATCCTATCACAATGACTAAGATGCAAATTCTTCAAGGATTTTGCACAAAATGTTGTTAAACTAATATCTACAAACACACAAATGCAGAATAGTTGAGACAATCCACAAGTCCGCCCTCCTCTGAGCTTTATTTAAAGGATGTGCTCGAAATTAGAAGGTTTAAAGCGCAGAATGAAGTACAGGTCTTGGGAGGATTTACAGATATTTTAACTAAAAGCATCCACCTCATGACCTGAAGGCCTTGATAATATCTGCACAGTGCAGAGTAGTTGAGGAAATTAAGACTCAGGAACACAGTTCCCAACTAGTTTTCTCCTTGTTCTGGTGGAGATACAGGTGACTTTGGTCACTTCTTTCTCTCATCAAATGCTTGTGGCTGACAGCTAAAAAGTACCTGAATTCATGCCTTCTCATTTTCTTCATACCCTTGTTCATTATGAAACCCTGCAGCTTCTCCACTGGAGCCACACTGACTTTCTGAGTAGCTCCCCGTTTCTGTTGTGGACATTCAGTAGGAGGTTAGGACAGGATTGTCTGAGGTAAAAGAGCATCCCACAGCAAAAAACATACCCAACACGTATTACAAATAGAATTTTGTAAAGAATCAACAGCCATACTTGGCAGACAAAAATCAGTTATCCATTATCAGTGATAATCAATGGCTTAGCGCTGATTGGAAATTGATAGATTTATTTTCGTCCACTACCCCGACAAAAAATTCATTATGCACATGAAACTAGTACTCCCTTCTTCCACCCTACCATATTTCATATACAGGATATTTCTGGAATCACAAAAACAAGACCAGATTTCACATGCTTTACTCACAGGTAATCTCTGTGAATGAGTCAAGCAACTTCTGACCTCTGTTTGGATAAGCTAAAATCAGAACACCTTAAAAACAATGCAAGCTTCTAAAACTTCCATAAATAACCACTGTGAAGACTATTCCATTTCTTCTAGTCTTGGTTATTTCATTATGAGCTAAAACTTCCAAACCATCTTAGGACAGTCAGAAATCCAGTGGATGGAAAACTATTGCTTTAAGAAAATTAAGTATTAGTGTGATGGGGAAATTTTAAGCAACACAGATTTTATACTGCCTGTGAATCATAACTTTGTTCTGTTCTTTTTCACCTTTATGCATCTGTGCAGCTGAAATCTTCTGGGACATACCAAAGGAATGCTTTGGTTTTCCACCTCCCAGTCAAAGAAAGTAGAAAGAAACTCTGAAGACTTTCTTCAGAAAACAAGTTCTTATGATGTTTGCAGCCTAATATTTTAGATACGAGATTAAGACAAGCTTCCACTAACAAAAGCATTCATCTGCAACAAATCTATAAACCTTCTGAATGTATCCTCTAATTATGAATGGCAGATAACTGGTATTTAAACTTATCAGTCTCAATACAAATAATGGTACAACTGGCTAGGATTACACACTCAAAGACAGGAAGGAGTGTCTTTCAAGTAGGCTACCACCACCCCCTGCACCTTGGATCCCAGCATAAGCGTGGTCAATCAGGCTTACCATTACAATAGAAGCTGTTGGTCAGAGAGTCAATGAGGAATGGGTGGATTCTTGGCTCCCAGCCATACAATTCATTAAGCTATTGTGTGAAGCAATGAAGGAATGGTAATTCATAGCGAAAATAAGCCAATGCTACAGTTACATGATCATTCTCTTGCCAAAACATAGAATAAGAGAGAAAAACTTCAGTTTAGTGATATGCCTCCAACTTTCAGTGCTGTCTGTGGTTATTCCTCAAGCACAATTTACAACTTGTCACCTGCTTATGGCTGTGCTTGAACTTGTATTTATGCAAAGCAAGATGATGATAGACCCACGTTTTCTGAAAGGCTGTCCAGCTAGAAACCTAAAATTGCATTGGCTATCATAGTCTTATCCTTAAAAAAATCAGTTTTCCTAAAGTGAAGCCAGGTACGCATCTGTGATTATCAGCACAAGCCTGATGGCTACACTATAAAATAATCCCAGTTCACGCTACGATGTGTAACTGCCCATAGTTCCTTATTCTGGTAATATCAGCATGCAATTTGTTGGACAGATTCTATAATCCACAGATGAAGGTAGTTGCAGATTTTGAGTTTATCCAGCATTAACGGTCCCTAATAGCCTAGTTCAGCACAGACATAACAAATGGAAATGGCTTTAAATTATCCTTCCCCCGAGACATAATTTCATAAGAGAACAAACACTATATGCACAAAGAGAGATTTCCAATGTAAACACGTGGTGGAAGCTAAAAGCTGCAGTCAGATTTAGGGCAAAGCAAGGGATACAATTTCAAAGGCACCGATTTCTTTCCAGTTCACAATATAGATATTCTTTTCTGCTGACTTTTCTGCCCTTTGTGTGCAGAAGACTATGTATATTAAAGAAGTCACTTTCTGAGACCTTAATGGGCTTTGTCTCATTTTTCCCCTCACACAGCAACTCTGTCTGGGATGCAGAATCTACCATCGTTATGATGGGTTAATCACAAGCAGTGCTAGAGTCATTACCAGCATCTGACTGCCAGCATTTTAAATTCTCCTTTACATTTTCTGGAGATGGACTATAGAAATTTGACTAACTTATTAGCTAATTTGAAATTCTTTAACTGCAAGGAAAAAATAAAATGATAACATGTAATAATTCCAGTATGGAGAATTGTTTGGTTTTTTCTTTCTCAGGATTAATGTAATATCAGGCCTGATTTTGTATTTGATGAGATGCCAAGCAGAGGCAGAGAGAAACCTGTTTTACAGAGAGAAAATCCAGTGCAGGTGTCAGCAAAACTTGTATTTATGAACTATAACATTTTCACTCTCTTGACTTCTTAGCACTCTGAAAAATACACCTATGAAGACATTATATCACAACCATTATTATTTGGAGGTTTGACCTCATCACCTCTCATAAACACACAGTACCAGATCTAAGTTCAACAGAAAACTTCCAGCCCTTTCGTGCGTGATATTGACTTATTTCAAGACTGAAGCTTAGATCCCTAAAAGTTAGCTGCTTGTTTGCCTTTTCAGCAGAGACACTGCTTTTAAACGCTGCTAGCATTCTAACACTGAATCAGCAGCCTAAAAGAATAGATGAATTATCTATTTGAAGCTGATATGGTGTTTTGTGTGATTAGACACCGAGTTTGTTATACTAGTAGAGAACAAAAATGTTCTCCATCATCCGAGGTCTATGGTTTCAGACCATCATACATAAATAGAAACAATATGTATTTAAATACCCTCTGTAATCAACAAATTTAAGGATACAAATTTAAACAAAAAGCAGGCAGAAAGAAAAAAAAATGAAAATGGCAAATCTGGGAAGAAAAGAGGGATGCTTATATGTGGCTATTATTACCAACATTTATAACCCCACAAAGCAAAACAACCACCTGCATGTACAAAGGATTAATTCTGTTACAGTGATAATGTTTGTATGTGATGCACCTTCCTATCTTGTACTCTGAAAGTTATGTGCTGATGTTATCATAGCTTTCTAACTAGTCCTGATACTATACCAGCTAGTAAAACCACACCTAATCACATTAGGAAGTTCCTTTAGGAGAGTTATTTTGATTTGTCTATCCTCTAATATTATTTCTCTTTTAAAGGTTTCCTCTCAGTCCTCATATAATAAGGGAAATAATCCATTGCGCTCATATTCTTTAGGATATACAAGTCACTCCTTCAGCAACATTCACCACATACAATTTACCAACCCCAACCTGTTTCTGTGTTGTGTTTCAGAAGGATGCTGTTTCTGACATTTAATCCATAAAAACAATTTTCAAAGTCACCACACTCTTTGAGAGACCATGACACAAGACTCATTGGACTAGGAAGTTTTTTTCTATCTCATTAAAAAGCTTTAAGTTTTAATGCTAAGACTGCAAGTATCACAAGAGACAAGATGTGAACTGGTTGACGTGTTCAGATAAAGAAAAACTGACAATGCCTGAAATTTCCATGTTGCGAACACTTACTTACATATGCAAAATTTTGTACCCATATCCTCTCAGAACTATGACTAGTGTCTCCATCTTCAAATTCTAACCTGGTCAAATGCAGGTCTAACCTGGTCAAGTTTGGCTTTAAAGACCAGTTTGTTCGGGGTTTGGTTTTTTGTTTGTTTTTGTGGGGTTTTTTTTGTTGCTGTTTTGGGGGGTTTTTTTGTTGGGTTTGGTTTGGTTTTTTTAACCAATTCTTTAATGAACGGTTAAACAATGATTAGTCTGCAATTTCCCAAAGTAAATATTTCACTATTAGATGAAAAAAGATCCGATAATTGTAACAACTCCAAGGAAAAACATAAAGGGAATGACCATTCATCTGAGTTGCCCCGATAGATCAATTGTAAAAGACTTCTGAGTATATGCTTGACAATAAATCCATCTGCATGTATACACATATGTACATGCACATACATATCTATCTCTCTTCTATTATATACCGAATCATCTTTGTGTTTATTTAGGAGAGATAGGTGGTATGTAAAATTTAACAGCTGTTTCAGACATTCATCTCCTGTTTTCTGAAAGGAAACTGTGCATTAGAACTTGATACTTCTGTCTTTTGAAGAAACTTAATTTACGCAAGTACGGAAATGGGATTTAAAATATTTTTAGATCAGCTGCAGCAGCTGCATAAAAGAGCTTTACTAATGTAAGCTGGGAGTTCACTTTAATTTTACTAAATAACTTCATTGTCTTCCCCCCCCCCCCGCCCTCCCTCCCCCCATTCTTCAACAGCCCAGGACACAAAAAAATTGTATTTGGAGAAACTACCTATACTAAGCATGTTCTCTGACAGTATATACATACAGCATTCTGTATGGTGCATGGCTTTGTCTTCTGCAACTTCACCTACTTGACTTCTTGACAAGATCCCTCAGGACAAGAATGATGATGTGTTTCTATATGGAATTATTTATAGCACTATCAGGTATAAAAGTGATAAAACAATAGTAGAACTGGACAGCACTTTCATTGAATGCAGTCTGTAACACAGTCAAGCTAGTAATGAACATTTTAAATTATCCTCCCTGACATGCAGGAGACCATTGCATATATTGGGAAATGTATCCACTCTGCAATTTCAGTAATAAAAGTTTATGAAGATGAACAGGGAGAGTAGCAACCAAAGAAAACAGAAAGATCCATTATCCTTTAAGTTGGAACTCAGTCAAAAGGAAGTTGAAACCACCACTTCACCATGAGATATCCAGGAGAGAGAGTTATTTCTGGAGGAACTGAAGTTACACAAGGGAGTTTTGACAGATAACAGGAAATTAAATCCAAAAATGAGATGCTAATTCACAGTAAGACACAGCCACAGCCACTGTTTGCTGACTCTCCCGCCTTCTTGCCAGATGTAGCAGGAACGTGCCATTTGCAAGATAACTTATTCCTTCTGAAGGCACAAATAGGAAAGGTCACTTTTAATCTGAATCCCATTTCCAAACATAGCAGGGCTTGAGCATGTTGGGAAAGAAGTGTTAGAGAAAGAAGTACCCAGTTCCTCTTGAGTGGACAGAGGAGAAACCCTTCATCTCATCTCATTTGTGATCCTTCGCTTCCTCCTGCTGAATAACCTTGATCTGTCTTTTATTACGAGGTACTTATTGAAAAAATTCACAATACAGCAATGCTTGGTGAATAAGAATCTTGCCCCTTCCCCAATTAAAAAAATCTTCATTCAGAGAACAGAATATTTTAAAGGTTAACAACATTGTAGCTGGTATTTAATTTTGATTCAGAAACTAAAATAATACTCAAGCAGAAAGCTGTTCTTACACAAGTCAAAATGTATGAACACTTACGTAGAGACCGTAAGTATTACACCATGGTTTCTCAGAGTGAACTGGGTCAAGCAACTTGAAAAAATTCCTCTCTTTTAGTACCTTCCCTTAGGCTTCATCTCATTAATCCAAAACACATGAAATTTGGTCACCCAAAGGAAAGATAAATTCAGAGGGTCTCTCCTGTGGTTTATGCTTGCCATCTTTTGATTGAATGACTTCAGTGCTTCATTTGAAAAAGTTCCACTGCTGTAAATAGTCTTACCAAAAGTCACAGACCACCAAGTGATATCCCAAGTACTTCTTCAGATGGCAAGCAGGATTCAAGGCTCATTCCTGTTGCCCTCAATGATAGTTTCACAGTAATAATAACCCTTGTCCTAACATGACATGACATAATGTGTGAGAATACACAGATTTCTATTACACACCTCCAAATTCTGTAAAATATCTCCATCCAGAAACCAACCTAAAATTCTGCTTTCAAATAATCAGAGCCAACTCCTAAGTGAAGATTTAAAGGCATAGGCCAATTTGTGAATTGTATCACAACTTGTTCATCTATAGCTGTAAAACACTTTACCTGCTCTGAAAGATGCCTGTGTATTTGGGCCATGTTCTTCAACTAGAACATCTTCTTGTAGTCCTAAAGCTCGTAACTTTAATAAGCTGGGAACTTTAATAAGCTTTTTGAGTACATACTGCCTCAGCTGCTCTCACTTCTTTACACTACCAGTTTACAGTGTAGTTACTCTGACAGAGATTAGCCTACATGGGCATTTCCATGAGTTCCTGTCTCATCAACATGCTTTCATTCTGTCCTCTGCCCACTAATCACAGAATCACAGAA
>VZRW01015432.1:0-15913 GCA_013398125.1 Aegotheles bennettii
CTGTGGTTCTGTGATGACTGCAGTTTTAAAAAGAACCACTGGATTCTGGTAAATCTGGGATTGCTTATTATTTGTTTTAAATTGCTAAAATTTCTCTACGTTAAAAACTATTAATTCTTTAGGATAAACGTGTACAGAGGTATATAGAAACTTTTTTTTTAAGGTCTAATTCATGATAATTTAGTACACGGTCTTGGCAGTTCTGGGGTTTGGCCAGTAAGCAGCTAGTCAAAACAGAACTGTTATCGAGGGAGATTGCTCTGTTTGCTCTCTCCTGTTGTGTTTTAAACTTCATTATTGACTCTTTCCTTTTTTATATCTCTTTTTTCCTTCTCTTTTCGAAAGGATGATAGAAGCAGAAAGACAGGCAGACAGGTGCAGAGGACAGAATCCCACCTGGGAACAAAAGAACTGAGAAGACGACTCAGACTAGGTCTTTGTGTATTTGCAAGTCTTTGCAAAAAAATTTTTTTTATCATTTATACCTTACATAATTTAATCAAAATATTGGATTCTTACATTGGTGAATAGATTGACACGTATTCAAGTTAGATGCAGACTGTGTGTCCATACTCTGTATTTATTATCTGGACTTTGCTAGCACAACTGTTTACAGAGCTGTGTTAGAATAAATACAATGGAAACTATTTCACAATATATTGCACTCCATTTATCCCTGCTTATGCATGCAGGGACTAACTTTAGGTTTTTAGATGTCACATTGCAGTGAAAATGTGCTCAACTGGGTATAATGATGCATTTTAAGTTCCTGCATCAAAAAAAATTACCCTAGTAGAGGTCATGCACTGCAGTTTCATGTGTCATTACAGCATCATGACTTTGTTGATGTTCATGGTGCCTCAATGTCAAATGCTAGAGTTGTGAAAATGTACAATTATTATTCAGATGCCAGAATAATGCTATCCTTCCTGGTTTGGCAACTTTTGAAACATAAACAACAGCTGTTGCTCAATGCTGTGGATAACTGTCAGGAGTACGACCGGTTGTTTTCTTTTTCCTGGGTTTATGTTGTCAGGGCAGCAGAGGTGTTGAGAACAGTACCACTAGTCAAAACTCTCTGCAATTTAGTCACTGCAGTGGGGTGTAAGAGAAGTTCTGGCATGGAGACATCTGCCTCTCTTGTTGAGGCTGAGCACATCACTGGCGCCGCTCCCCAAGCCAATAACCTACCCAGCCTGTGGGACCTCTTAAGATGCCTCTGAACAGAATCACACAAAATGTTAGGGGTTGGAAGGGACCTCGAAAGATCATCTAGGCTACCCCCCTGCCAGAGCAGGACAACCTAGAGTAGGTCACACAGGAATGCATCCAGTCGGGTTTTGAATGTCTCCAGTGAAGGAGACTCCACAACCTCTCTGGGCAGCCTGTTCCAGTGCTCTGTCACTCTTAGAGTGAAAAAGTTCTTCCTTATGTTCACAAGACAGAGTTTTCCTGAAAAGAAAAAGAATCCAAGCACAGAGCTGAATTTCAGAAGCATTTGTATTCACATCGTACACTATCCTCTAGGAAAAAGTGGTATTGCCCATTGAACATTTTCAGTTAAATAAATATCATTCAATTAAGTGGTGTTTTGTTTGCTGTTTGAAATCCATTGCCAGCTTTTGATGACCAGATCTGGAAGTTGAGCTCTTCTTCTAAAGGCCTTGGCTACTCTCCCAGAGATCGTTCAGAAATGCTAATAGTTCAGTGAATTTTTAAGTGGCCACAGTGGCAGATTGACATGATATACTTGAAATAGCTTCATTCATGATCGGTAATTAGGATCCTCTGAAATTGTCATTATATTGTTCCATACCAATATGTTAATGTTTTCTATCAGCCAGTATTAAATGTTTCCTTAAAATAGTCATTCACATATTAAAAAGGTATTTTTGAAACTTACCTACTATCTATGTTAAAACTTGTTCTTTATATTTCTAAGGAGAAATGTAATGTCTTAAATCACAGACCAGGGTGATAATATATGTTTAATTTATTTTGGAGATAATTAACACTTTAATTTATCAATATATTGCCCAACGCTTATAACAATAAATTGCAGAAATAATCATAAAACATGACTGCCATCTGAAATTCAGTTGCATTGTCTCAACAAACTGTGCATATTTCTCAGATAGTATCTTATTTATTTTTTGTTTTGAAACCATTAAGCATTTCTTTGCAGCATCCAGTAAAAGTCTAAAAGTCTGAAAAACCCAACCTAGTTTAATAATCAAACCCATGAAATAACAAAAAAGGCTCATTGCTGCTATCTAATGATAAAGGGGATCTAGATTTAATTACTGACATGCTGATTGTGGACTTTAAAGTTCTACTAAAACTAAAAAAACAAATAATATAAATACGCCTGGTCTGTGTTCAGAATATTAATGAAATGCTTTCATGTTTCAGTGACACCTGCAATTTTCCTGCCTGGATGTCATCGCCACCCCCCTTTAGAAAAAAAGGAAAAAAAAATAAAAAAGAAAAGGCATTATGTTAGAGATGGGGAAATATAATTGTATCCATGTTATATATGTATCCCATAAGATACATCAATATGGAGGCGAGTTACAGCAATTTCTCCAGCTTTGTCCTGTAGGGGACAGTGTATATAGTTATAAATGTGTTTAATGACCATCTGTTGTTTGTGAATTTAAGTGTCTGTTCCTAATGGCATGGCTTATAAATATACAGTACCATGATTCCTAAATCTCTGCCAAACAACATTAAATTCATTTATGGTGGTGCAGTTGTGTGACCTGTTTTATGGCTCTGTGCACAGAAGAAGGGTTGTCCTTTCTTTAAACTCTGCAGAAACCATTTTACTGCAGAAGCCCCACTCTGCTTAGTGGGATGTAGCAGAGACAAACCCAGTTGATCTGGATGCTGCAGCTCACTTGGATTCTTGCCCACCCCCAAATATGCAGGAGCAAAGTACAAGCCTCCTCAGTGTATGAAGTGCGCTTTTCTGCATACAAAACTTGTAATGAGCCAACTTTTTTTTTAGGATGCTGTAGTACCCTTGGGGTTAAGTTGCCTGAGAAATCATGTCTGGAAGCTGATCTCTGACACAAGCTGTAGTAGTTGCAGTACAGATCACAATGGTGGAGGCACAGGGAAGGGTTGTGTGTAACTGGGGGGAGGGTGTGGGAGGGCTGAGCAAATGGATAAAACAGCAGCTTATTTGAGAAGTGAGGAAACAATGCGTCTGCTATAGGGAAATTATTCAGGAAAATTCTTGGATTTCATCTTCCTAGCCGACTCCTGGGGTGTGTGTTAGTGTCCTAACCTCGCGCTGGGTGGCTGTCAGTGAAATATAATAGTCTGTTGACTCATTTCCCAAAGGAAGTGGTAAAAGCCAGGTTATTTGTAAGGCTTAAAATTAGACTTGGCAAAACCCTTGGCAAGGTACTGAGAAATTATGTTGCATTTTCTGGGAGATGAAAGTATGCTAGCTTGTGCTTCCCAGCCTTTCTCCCACAGCAGAAGCACCCTGCAAACCCAGATTTACCTGTGTCCAGAGCAGCCCTGTGGCAACAGTGAATCCTGTCATATTGTAGCTGGTAACTGAGCTGTGGGTCCTGTCAAGGAATTAACACTAGTTGGGGTCTGCTTTTGTCATCTGTGGAGAGTGCCAGTGGAAACCAGAATCCTGCACCCTGGCAGCTCTGGGTTGATGGAGGATGATGGGGTTCAATGGGAACCGTAGTGAATCCTGGCATCCCATGACTCCTGGGAGGTGCTGAGCTGCTCATGGGAAACCTGCAAACTGCTTGGAAACTCACCCTTGGAAAGGAATTTTGCAGTGTGAGCTTCTAGAGAGCTGGTGAAACAAGCAGGTAGTTATGCAGATTTCCATCTAAACAGGTATATTTTTCCACAAGCTGACAGAGTTTGAATGAACTGACGTTTTCTGAAAAACTTTCATGCTTAAAAAAGGTAAAAAAAAAAAAAAAAAGTGTTGTTGCTAATCTACTAGAACTATAATTGAGTCCTTTGGGACCTAAACAAGCATGGAAGATAAATTTAAGATTCTTGAAAATAAGTTTCAGTTTAATGGATATCCTAGATAATCAGAAGGATTTTGCCTTGAATTTTATCTAAAAAGTCTTCCATAGAAAGTATTTTTTTTATTAGACGATAAACAAATTTTATGAGCATCAGCTGGAATATTAAACCTATTCAGAAGTATTCAGTGTTGCCAAAAAAATAATCTACCAAATTCAGGACAGATGAGTGAGATGGTTTTCCAGAATCTGATTTGCAAGTGTGCTAAGGTCTGTAGACCTAGACTGGGGACGATTTGCAGTTTGCTTCTTTGCTTATTGCTCTTTTTCATTTAAAAGAGAGATTATGGATAGGATTATGGGTAGTTAGATGGAATTTGTGATATCTGTCACCACTGATTACCAGGTGGCTTTTATCTTTCCATATTTGCTTTCTGAAATGTACTTGTCTATTTGCATATGAATTGAGCGCAGGATAGTTCTACACACGGGTAACTTCAGAGGTTTTCTTAATCAGTGATAACTTTAGAGGAACTTTCATCAGGAAATGATCTCCTCAGTTACCTACCAAAATATATTTTTACTTTTTGCTCTTTTTGTATATTTTATCTTTTTCTTTGGTTTTGGGTTGTGGGGTTTGGGGTTTTTTGGGGGTTTTTTGGTTTGTTTCTGTTTTGTTTTGGGTTTTTTTGGTTAGGGTTAATCAAAACTGGCAATCTTCTATGTTATTACAATAACATTAGATGAAACTAGCACAACCTCACTGCAAAAGTAGTGAATCTTTATGACTTTTAAAGGAAAAACTAGATCGCACTTGCTGTCTGAAGTAGGCTGATGTTTTAAAATGCAAGTTGTTTTTTCTGTTTGGTTTTTCTTCCTATTACTTTATTAGCTAAAACCATCAACTCGGTTCCAAGAATATATTTAGCTGAGTAATATAATCTAATTTTCTCATTGAGCATGCACTGAAATAAAAAAGCAAATCAATAGCACTCTTGGATATATTCAAGATTGTTTCAGTTCCCACACCCCTGTGTCAGCTGCCTCCTCCTTTTATAAGACAATGAGAAAAGACGGCAAATGTGGGTGCATAAAGGTCAGTATTCCATGCCTTTTTAATGTATGAGGAAATTGTTGTATTTAGGATGTTATCATCTCTCTGGTCTGTTTTTTTTTGTTTTGTTTTTGTTTTTGTTTTTTTTTTTTTGCAATGTACTACTAATGCATTCTTGGTTTAAGGGAAAAATGCACTATTACAGAACTGATGTCTTGGCAGTCTGCTTTCTTAGGTGGTTCTAAGGTTTGTGCTGCTATGTTGGTTTGTTGTCCTGTTGGTTTGTAGTGTCAGGTGCTCATAAACAGACTTTATGGTCCTCATTTTCTTGTCTCTTGTATAGTTTAGTTCTGCCTAGTTCTCTTGGTGGGTTTTGTTTACTTCTCTGTCAGCTCCATGAGAAGCTGTTGTTTAAAGGTGGCAGGCCACATGCGTTTGTCTGTCTTCTGTCCCTGATTTAATTATTTTTGTTTATATGCTCTGCAGATTTATCCATGAATCTCTCATCTGGTTCTCAGCTTCTAGAAAAGTCTGCAAATTTCTTCAGATTTTTCAAAAGTGCATTTCTAGAGTGTAAAAGCATCACGCTCTTCCAGCATTGCTTTCTTTGGGATGTTTCTAAAATGAACATGGTCTCCATTTTTCATATACAGGCACAGATGTGCTCCTGTCTTATCCTCTCCAAAGGTATAATCCTGACAATAGCTGTTTCAGACGTTGACCATCACTCTGCAAGATCTTCCCTAGAGCGGTTTGTGTGTTGGTGTCATGTGAAACTGATGTGATATTATTAAACTATTAAAGTGATGGCAAAAGCTGTGCTTTCTAGTAGAAGTTGAGGTTTGCAGAATACTGACGCTGTTGCCACCGGTCATACCCTGAATCAACAGACTTCTTACCTACTCAGACAGCTGCCATAGATCCTGTGGTTAGGAAGAGATGTTTATGACACTATCACATGCAGGACATAAGATTTGATGCTGATATATGCTGAATTTAATCTGGAGCCATAGTAAAATCCATAAGGGATTCTTACGTGTAATCATCTGTGGGATTTAGATTTAATTTAAAGCATGTAAGTTTAACTACTAAGGATATATAGGGTATTTTCTACCAGAACAAATTCTGTATGTATTATGTTCTCAAAAGCAGAGATTGCAAATTGGTACATCTATACTCACAGCAAAAACCTCATGTTCAGTGATTATTGTTTCCAATTTAAAATTGGAAAAGAAGTTAAGTTTCTAGTTTGTTATAATGAAAGGATAAATTCTCACCACATTTTGAAATGGAGAAGGATTTTATTTTCTTCTGAAAACACTTATTTCTGTATCATAGAGGAAGTGGTTTAAATAGGTTTTGACTATCCATTGCCCTTCTTCATATTACTGACGCAGAAGATGCAATTAGTATTGCCTGTAAAATTTAAAACTAGTGGTCCTTCTGGAAGGGCCTAAGACGTGTTATGGGATGATTAATACTTACAACTTCCCTGTGAGAGAAGATTGAATTTATACCTATGTTACAGACAGATAAATTTTAGTAGGATATATGCTTTGGCTCATGTAGTAAGGAAGTAGCCATGGAGATGCTAAACTATTTGTCCATCAGCATGTTTATTGTGTCCACACTGGGTAAAGTGGCATAGCTACCTTGTCAGTTCACTGACAAAACATGAAAAACTAGCACCAGTGAGACGTTTGGCCATCATTTTGCAAATGTCATGGTAACACACAACTCTTCAGTCTCTCATCCCGTGTGTTTTCTCTGGCTGAACCAATTCACCCTTTCAACACATACATGCAGACAGCTCCTGTCAAACAAACCTCTGTGTCCTTCAGCTTAGCAAACACATTGCAAGCACCATGCTGTAGATATTCATGCAATTCTTTGCACATATATGCATTTTTGATAAAATTGAAAATTTTTCATTTTGAACAAGAAATCTCTCTCATGAGAGACTAATCTGGCAGAAACTGCTAATCTGGCAGAAACTTTTTTCATTAAGTACGAATATGACTAACATATGCAAACGTATTTAGCATTGCATATTTTAGTATTAAATGCAGCCATTTCTTTGTCTAATGTTTTGTCAATATCTTTTTGACATATCATTTGCCCTTACAAATTTTTTTTCATTTCTAAATTAGAATGCTAGTAGTGACATGTAAACAAATACAGATTCTTTATAACTCACTGAATTTACTCTTCAGAATCTACTATGAAGTGTAATTCTTTTTAAGACCGATTATCACTTTGCTACAGTTTCTCCTTATTGCTGAGGACCACTGATAATTTTTTGTGTTCTGAGAAATGCCAGGGAAAAAAAATCCATGAATAAACATCCTACTTGTGAGTCAGAATTAGGTTTTGTTAAAATTATTTGGACTTTGCTTTTTTTTCTGCATTTGCTTCTGAAAAGAAATTGCATACCCAGGGTACCTTGAGTTTACACAATTAAATTTTTATGCTTTAACATTCTTTATTTTCAATGCTTTGGTAATATAAGCTTGTGCAAAAGAAAAAATGTACATGATACTTATTTTAATGTGAATGTGGTTTCAAGTCTTCTTAAAAACTAAACTTGTCTTTCCTTAGGTATTCATCTTATTTTCACCAATAATCTGTCAGAGTAAATGTCCTCCTTGTGAATATGGTCAGTTCCTCAGATTTAGGATTTTGGTTTTTGTGTTTGCTTAAGAATATGCTTGAATGTGAAGATATGAGGATTTTCAATGGAAATAAAGGTCACAGGAAACTGTCTCCATTATTGTTTGCATTAATAACAAAACAGAAATTGGTAGGAAAAAAAGACGAGATTACATACTGTGCAGCACTTAGCTTTCCATGTGCTGCTTGGGCAATTAACTGCTGTTGTTCCCTGTTACTACTTCATCAGTATCCAAAAGCTAACACAAAACTTAGGCTACAAAGGATCTTTGGTAGTCATCTCTTCTAACTGCCTGCTCAAAGTGTTTGCTAGCCCTTCTCTGCTCCCTTCCTGGTGAGGGATTATTGTTGAGCTCAGCCTGCCCAGAAGTGATCCCTGTGGCATCATAAAATTGTTGAGGGAATTTTGTACTCTCATAGCGTCTCTTTTAATTTTTTCATTGGTAGCAATGGTAGTTGGTAGCAAAGATGACAAGGATGGAGGAAAAAGGAAGTCCTGTGCAGCCCTTGGCTTATTGTCATCTTTTAGTCCTGAGCTTTTAGTCCTATAGAGGAATCTATATATAGAATATGTTGCACACTTGTAGCTTTTTTTGTCAGCGAGAAATTAGAAGGAAGGTATCTTGAGAACTCAAAGATTAATTTAAACTGCTTCTGTGCATGTGCAGTGTGTATATTTGCTGTGGGCAGATACGCAATGTATCAATAGCCAAGCACAGTTATTAAAAAAATATATGAGTATTCTGGTGTGTCTCTCTATGTATAAATAGAGAACTGTGCATACAAATATACATACTTACAGTGGAAAAATTATTTGTAAAAGTAGTATAGTACTAGTGCAAGGTACAGTAGTCTCTTGAATTTTTTTTTTTTTACAGTATTTACACCAGGAAACATTCTGGCAGGTACTATAAAATGTATAAAAACTTACCTGTCTGTTTATTGTCAGCTACTGTAGTTGTCAGGGTGTATTTATTTTTTCCAAGGGCAATGAAGACTTACCTTTAAAAGCAGAATCCAAGTGGCAGATTGCAGACAATTTGGTGTACTAGATCATTGGATTCCTTATCTAAATTGTTTGTATGTCAGATTTCCTTTGTAGCACTGAATAATTTGGATAAATGACCCTTCAATTGGTAATTGAATTTCCTTAACAACAGTTGGGTGATGGTACATAAAAAGTAATAAAAGCCTTTAGCAGTGCGCTTTCCTGGAGCTTGTCACAGTCTCTACCTCTGATAGTGGATGACACTTATTACTCAAGTCGTATTTCCTTAAAAGCTGTGCCTTTGCTGAGGTTGTGTCTAAAGTTATACTTTATCTTTGAAGTGAATTGTACAGTGGTAAAATCAAACTACTTTTTTTTTATTAATAGTAGAAAATTTTCCAGGCAACTCATTTTCCTCAAAGTATTTTCTCAAAAACAAAGGTTGCTGTTTAAATTTAGTTTCCTAATATTTATATACTGAGAGATCAATTAATTTAATTGTCAGTAATTTAACTTTATTGACATAAGGGAAGTTAGTTCTGGATTATTTGTTTGAGAACTACACAACTTCTATAGCTATGTCTATATTGTCTGAAGATCATATGGGACCCAAATCACCTCTGGTCATTTTTGCTGACCTAAGAATTTGAGATTTGGAAGTACTGTGTAATACAGAAACATACAAATGGACAGTAAATAGTAATTTATAGTTAATTAATTTCTCAAACGAAATCAGTTTCCCGGATTCTCTCTGACTGGTACAGCTAGAAGAATTCAAAATCACAAAATCAACTGAGTTGGAAGGGACCTTAAAGGTCATCTATTCCAACCCCCCTGCCCTAGGCAGGGACATCCCCCACTAGACCAGGTTGCTCAGGGCCCCATCCAACCTGGCCTTGAATGTCTCCAGGGATGGGGAATCCACCACCTCAGGGCAACCTGTTCCAGTGTTTTATCACTCTCATAGTGAAAAACTTCTTTTTATCTAACATAAATCTACTCTCCTTCTGTTTAAAACTGTTACCCCTCATCCTATCACAACAGGCTCTGCTAAAAAGCCTATCCCCACCCTTCTTTTAAGCCCCCTTTATTGAAGGCAACAATGAGGTCACCTTGGAGCCTTCTCTTCTCCAGGCTGAACAACCCCAACTCTCTCAGCCTTTCCTCGTAGGACAGGTATTCCAGGCCTCTGATCAAATCTAACCTTTAAAATAGTCTGGTCATACTTCTGTCTCAGACGAAATTGAAAAAAACATTTAAAGAACAGATATCATTCAAAGAAGCCAAATATTCCAAGATGTCATCCATATTGTTTGAACTCTTTATTTTTTTGCTTACTAAAAGATTACTAGTATTTCAGTAAAATCTTTTAAATTCTCATACACACAAGTTTTTAGAGGCATAAAACTTTAATTTTCTGAAACATTCTCAAAAATACTTTTCATGTGAACTCCTTTCTCTTTGTAAATTGAGACAATAGCAGTACCCTGAGATCTGATTGCTTATTTTTATTCCTTATCAGTCTTCCATATATATCTTTTTTATTGGATTCTGTCAGTATTTCCCTCTTTCTAGAATACAGGAGTGTTTCTGTGGCTTTACTAAGCGTTTTCTACCTTGGCTTTATCTGGCTTTCTATAAAATGTCTTGTGATGCTGCAGAGAGCATAATGCTTGTTAAAAATGTTTCATAGGTCAAATACCTGTAACTATTGGTACAAGTAATGTCATGATAGCGATTTAGGAATACTGGCTGCTTGGTTGTCTGGGATAGCAAAAGTCTCACGCTTTTACAATACCATACACATGACCTCATTTTATCACACAAAATACCTATGTTCACTTAGTCTTATGTGCTTATTTGCTTTCTCTTAATAAGTCCAATTTGTCTCTGTTGACTCTTCAAAAATATAAATTCTTCAGACTGGATAATTCTCCCCTTGTTTTTTATGTTTGAAAAATACACAGTTCACTAGAATACTTCCAGAAACTGTAATTAATTGCTAAGAGTGATAGCTAAACGCTGCCAGAAGTTGTTCAGCTCCTTGCCATCTGTAACCTGAAATGTACTGTTTAATCTCCCTGGTAATAAACAGGGTTAAATCCTCATTGTAGTTGGTCCTAGTGGGACTTTACACATAATTTTGACTGTATTGTAATATTGATTTGGCTATGAATAAGCCACTCACCTTAAAAAACCAAACAAACAATAAAATAAACATATATTAGTTTTCTTGTGCTCCTTTCTCTTCAGTGTATGAGTTCTGTATGTTTCTTCATTTTTGTGAGATTTATTAGGAGCCGTTATACTTGCAAAGTACTTAGTGGATTTCTGATTGCTACAAAGAAAGTAATTGTGCTATAGAAGAGAATTCACAGCCTTCCTATTGCATGAAAGTACATAGGACACTTATATATTGCAAAACTCAAAAAAATGCTGTTTGACAAAATAAAAGCAGAATATAATTTATAAAAACTAAGGACATTTTGGGAATTTCTTAAATTCAAATCTTAGCAAAGTAAATATTATCTAAATAAAAATAATGAGAATGGACCTTCTTTCTTTGCGGGCATTGTAATTTTGATATTGTTGATAAATAAAGGATATCATTAATAAGAAGACTTACAAAGTTTAATGCTGTTTTAATTAGATGATGTCAAAATCTAGGTTGATTGAAAATAGTGTTGCCTTCTCTAGTAAAGACTGCTATGAACAGTAATTCACTACGGGTTTTTGACAAAGGCTTTTATAATACCTAATTTTTTCAATTTTGATAAGGTAATTCTGTACTTGGGGAACAACTGATTGTAGTTGCCTCCAAATGAGTGAAGTTGTAACAATTTCCCTAAAAATTTCATTGCTGGAAACAGTGTTCTTAGGGTTGGCATTAAAATGTCAGTGCACCAACTGTTCAGAAAGCTGCCAAGTTTCATGATACAAATATTGCCATATTCCAAGTCAGTTAAGTAAGCCAGATACGCTCTTTTCATTCCCATTGGCTTCTAAGCTTCACCAGGAATAGTTAGATAAATGGGACTTCTATTTTAGTAATTCATGTCTTTATCTTGTTACTCTCTAGGATATTCTTCATCAAAGCTTTCAAAAGGAGTGCCTTGTATTCAACTCTTAAACCCTTACATAAATATCTACAATTGCACAGGAGCATTTGCTTGATATTTTTTTTCCCCTTCCTTTCCAAAAAAAGCTGAACGTTTGAAATCTCCAATTGTTTTCAAAGGAGGTATGTGCATATATGCACAGATGGTGTTTATAGGAGCCTGATTTTTCTGCCCAAACTTCTAACAGAAGTAGCTATATTTTTTCTGCAATTATTTTTTTTTAAAAAAAAAAGTAAATGCAGTTACAATACTTCTAATAATGGTGAGAATGGGCTGTGTTAACTTCCCTTTTCTTTCTTGAAACCATAACCTGTCCCTTTAGTACTTGCCTGGGACCAACAGATATGGCAAACATCTCTGAGCTCCAATGCAAGTCTATCAATGGTACAGAGATACCAACAAAGTTTTGTAACAAGAATCAGAGTGAATGAGGTACAATTTTTGGACACCATCATCAGAGGATCCATCTGGTTTTCGAGGTTTGGGAGTCTGCATGCAACTGTGCAATCCCCTCTAAAGCAAGACTTCAGATGCTGCTCTGACTTCAGGGTATGAACCCTTTATTAAATTTTGCGTTTTAAAGAACAGTTTTACTCTGGAGGTGTACGCTAGTGATCTGTGAATGGCTACGTTTATAAGCTCTCTCAATCGGTTCTGAGGCTTCTGTGAAATCACATATCTTTGCTTCACAAAATCATTAGTCACAGGTTTACATAAGACAGCAGTGAATTTCAGCAGAAGAAAATCAAGCTTTTTAATTTTTAACTCTTTTTAAAGAATAAAACTGAACAGACATCCTCTTTTTAGATGCCTTCAGTTTAATTAATTTGTAAATTAGTTTCCTCCCACTTAAATTGTAGTAATACCTTCAAGCTTTTTATGTGTTCCCTAGGTGTACTTTGGTATCAAACTTTGAAACACTGAACAAATAGGAGAATGTAACTTGTGCATTGATACATTTTTTTAAACCAAGTTTTAAATACATTTTAGGTGTTACTTTTTGTCTTGTTAGGATAGGAGTTAACCTATAAATAGTTGTAAATGCAAATCTTCAGTCTGTCTTTGCTTGAGTTCTCATTCCAGTGGTTTTCTTTGAAGCATCACTCATAAATATTCTTTAATAGATGAAAATACCCTTGAAGAGCAAATTCATTTCTAAAGTGTTATAAATGTCAAAGGAAGGATGGAGGTAAAAATTATCTCTGAATTTCGTATTTCTACCAGAAAATTCCCCAGAGGGAAAGAAGCTTACAAAGAGCAGTGATAATGCATAGATACCCATGCTGATTTAAGAACTGATCTTTAAGATCTGATGCATGCTGGGGGTTGTGGAAGGTTATATCTGATTGAAGTTACTTAGTTTCTCCTTGTAGTAATGAATTTCTGCATGGCGATGATGGAATTGAAACTCCATTTCCTTATGAGCTCCCCTTTCCACACTTGGTTTAAGTCTCTAATCCCAAACTCAGTTTTGCATGAACATAGTTTTTTTTATCATTTTCTATCCCAATGAAGCCTACAGTCATACCCTTCTGCTTCCTCCATCCTTGTGCTTAAGGGATCTATGCAGATGTTGTAGATACAGGAATATACAAGAAGAAAAATCTGTTAATTGTGCTCATGTTCTTAAGTATAGGACATTTTTCTAGCTACTCCACAAATTGTGTGTATTCTTTAGTGCTTTATACAAATTGATCAAAGCAGATTATCAAATTACCAACATATTTTGGTCACTACCAAAAAAACTATGCATGTATCAAAGAGTAATAGACTGCATCAAGATACTTTCTTATCTGTGAATAAAATGTTCTGGAAGAGCTTTGAATATTGCTTGGGGAGAGGTGGTGAAATAGTAAGATGGTGAGAACCAAAAAGCAATGAGGTTAAATATACTGGAGAGAGGTCAGAGAAGCTGGGGAAAGTCTACAATGCTGTAGAAGGGCTGGAGTACTGGATTAAATTGGTGATAAGTGGAAATCTAGGTGAGTAGACAGGACAGATTATCAGATGTCTCTTACAGTAAGTTTCTTTTGTGTTGTACTACAGACGTAGTAAGGGATATCAAACCCGGGTGGAATGATGAGTAACAATTCAATGTGTAGCTGAGAACACATGGAAACTGTAAAGGGGACATGTATATCAGAATATGGTACTCGTCAAATGTTTCTTAAGAAACTGGTTGATACTGATTTTCACACACAGTGACCAAAAAAAGAATATTTTGATAGGTTATCAGTTTTTTCACATCCCATAGCAGCTCTGGGGAACAGTAAAATCAAAGACAGGTAGCAAGTCTCTGAGGCTTTACCAAATGGGAATTTTCCCTTCAGCTGTTAAATGTTTCACTCTAATTTGCAATTAACTGCATAGTTTAATACTCAGAATGTCTCCTGAGACATCATTTTCTGGCTTTATATACTTCCCCTAAAATATGGGAATATTTGCACTATGAGAGAGACAAACTTTAAAGAACAAGGTTGAATATTGAAGGCATCTGTTGTTCTCAGTAGGAATATGACCCTGAGGGAATTGAATGATCTAATTGAGCTAATACAAATTGTGAACTATGACAAATTCATTTAAAAGAAATCTGAAATGGGATTCTAACTTAAAATGCTCATGAAAAAAAGTCTTGGACCTGCAATGTTGAACTGATTGTTGCATGAATATGTACCTCTTCTTCTATCAGCTGTTTCTTGTAACACTGTTCAGTGACTTGGCTTAGGAGTCTATGTCCAATATGTCTTCACTTGTCATCTTCTGGTGACACCTTGGTTTCCTCCCTTGTGTTTGTCACAAGCTGAAATGTAATTTTGCAAAGTTTACACATCAGCATTTTGCTTACTTTTCAGGTTCTCCTCAATTTTGGAAATACATATAAGATTTTCTAGTCTACTGTATGCTTAAATAAAATTGTATTTATTGCAGTCTAGAAAAATTAAATTAAAGTAGGAATGCTTTGAACAGTATAAGGGTCTTTCCTTCCCTACAGGCTAGACTGAATAAGATAAAGCATGGTAAGGTGTAAAATAAAGCTATTCCTTTCAAAGCAGTCTTTTCTGTCTTGTGTTGTTTGATAGACTTACTTCCCTTTGGACCCAATTTTAAAATGCCACAACTAGTACAGGTGAAGCGAGCACTTTTGTGTTCCGACAGCTGTCTCCCAAGACTTGGAATTTCACTTCTGTATTGGTCACAGCCTTGTAACCACTTCTGAGTTCTTTGTTGGTTGTTTCCACCCCCCTTCCCCAGCCTCACCCACCCACTTTGGCATCTAGAATGGTAAAATTAAAAAATTGCAGTAATTTTTATGTTTATTTTTTGCAATTTCAACAAATGATGTTTGCCCTGAACTTCAGTTCTGTTCTTTTGAAGATGACAATCTTACATTACAGAAGTAAATCTGGGGTCACTCATGATATATTGTCAATTATGATACTCTGCTCTAGCAGCTTATGACTGTACTGTTGTATAATATGAAACATTACCTCCTCCTATAGAGCCCTTCATGCTCTTAATGTGTAATTTTTCTTCATAGAAACAGTCTTAAAAAAAAAAAAGTGAGAGGAGGGAGAAAGGCTGATGTGATTGTCTCGTGTAGCAAAATATTCACATCATGGATTAAGTACTCTTTTTGTTTGCTGCAGTTCTACATTTTTTCACTTCTGGTCACAGGCTTTCAGTCAAAACCTGAATGGAGAGAAGTGTAGAAGATGATAATCTCCTCCCACCTCCCTTTCCATACAGGTCTGGGACTGAACATGGAGGTAGTGATGAGAAGGACTGGGAAGAAGGACAGAGGGTGCTCCACCTAAATTCAGCATCAAGGAGCGAGACATAACTGTATGGCAGTAACAGCAAATTGGTCTGGAACGAGTTATACCAAATAGTTTGATTGAAGAGATCCAAAAGTGGTTATCTCAGAAAGTCCTTTCCAGTCCTGTGTTTCTAATTAAATTTTTCTAGACTTGAATGTCAGGATTTCTATCTCCACAACTCAATGCTTCAGTCTCTCCTTGTATTTACAAATTGTTATGGGTTGATGGTCTAATCACAGAATCACACAATCACA
>VZRW01015436.1:0-10231 GCA_013398125.1 Aegotheles bennettii
AATGACAGAAAGGATAGAATAAAGTTCTGGAAAGGACCTCATAAGAAGTTATTATTTACCTATTACTATTTATTATAAACTAATACAGGGTCAGTTTCTCCCTGTTTCATATGACATTCCAAAACCCAGAAACTTGTTAAGAATTTGCTCCAGCTTTCACTTGTCTATTCTGCAAAGTTTGAGGAGTTTTGGTAAATATCATTAAGGATTGTCATGTAAGTACGTACTTTCCAGACATTAATCGTATGACTGACATGCTTAAGTTTGATACGATGAGTTTTTGGATTTTCATTTGTCTTGGAAGTGTCCTCACCATCTGTGAGTTGTTCAGAGCTGTGTCTTGTGTCTAGTGTTGATACAAGGTGTAATCAACAGTAAACTCTTTCTAAACATTACAGTTTGCTTTTCACACCTCAAGATATTTATATACTCACTTCCAGTTGCTGTGGAGGATAAACTCCAAGACATCATCTAGGTTTCAGGCTTCTGGGCTGTGCTTCTTTTATGTCCATTTGGAATGACAGATCTTGTTCTCAATTTGTGTCCATACTTTTTCTTGTAATATACTGTTATGGTAGTCCGCCCTGGCTGCGAAACCGAGACATATACTACTACCAAAACATTCCTTATATACAGAAAAATTCTGAAAGAAGAGAAAAATAACCTTTTAACCCTTAAATACTGGCTTATTAAAATGACAATTACATACAAAATATTTTTGAAACAGGTATTCATACTTATAAATTGAACATTTATGAGAAGTAGCCAACAATACGATACTTTTTATTCTTTGGATATATATTGTAAGGCATAATAATATATATGCAACAAACTGCATACCAAGAAAACACAACAGCAATAGTATTTTGTTGTCACATTCAATGCTAAAGAGGTTGTCCGAAGTCTTCACTGTATCTCTATTTTCTCAATATAAATCTTTGTATAAAGCCTGAAAAATAAAATGCCATGCATGTCCTTATCCTATTAATATCAACTCTTATCTATTTGCATTGAATTATTAAACATTGAGGGAAAATAAAAACTATAAACAGTACCAGTTTTAAGGTGTCTGCACAGTGGACTTCTCTGATGTTAGTACACAACAAATGAGAATTCATCCTTTTCCTCCACCAGTATTTCATCAGGTCTCCACATTCCCAACAGCTCTCCATCTGAAATAGCTACTGCACCACAACTTGCAAGCACCTGGGTAACATCTTTATAATTTTTTACCCAGACAGCTTCTTAATTCAGCCTTTAAATTTTACTTTGGTTCACATGCCACAAGTGATACATGGAAATATACAGAAAAATTACAGTTTTCTCTGTTTGTAACTTAGTTATAACATTCAATGAGCAAAACCATTATAATGTTTATAATTAGAAGCAAACCATGAAGTTTAATTGTACTTTAGTTATATATTTACCTCTGCACACACTTACAGATATATTAGACTGACAGTGAATTTGAAAGGTTTGACAGATAGTTAATATGATAAAAATCCAGATTCATTTAACTATAATAAATATGTGAGATCATATTAAAAGAAATAAAAATATTTTTATTTTTTGTATAACCATATATTGACTCTGGAAACCAGTAACACCTGGTTTATTCATTTTCTCTTATGTCCTGAACAAACTTTGTGTGGAAAATTTATACATATTTATAGAGTTAAGAACCCATCATATTTCCTCTGGAAATTCAGTGATTTCCCAGCAGTGAAAGATGTACTGCTCTTACATGAAGGTGGTCAGTATGAAAAATGAATAATAATTAAATGTGGGGATCATGTTCAATGCAGAATGATGGTGGAAATAGCATTAGCCATTCAAAAGAAATGTTTTTCTGTTTATAAAAAGTTACTGCTCTCCATTGTGCAGTAAACCTTATTACACCAAAGACATACACTGCAAAACTATTATTTCTTCATAAGTGTGAAGTCATGGGGTGAGTGATAAGATATTCCCACACTGACCAGAAATGGAACAACTGCAAAAGATCAGTTACTTATTTTAAAAGTAACTTAAATATCCTTTCACAAAAAAACCCCAAAACATAAGAAGTTTCAAGAGAAATTCTCCCTTTGATAAAAAGTTGGCCCTTTACCATGCTTCTTGAGGACTGCAGTGACATTCTGCTTATCTTCTGTGACTCTTAGGCATGACTCTGATGAACTCGAGGTTTATCTGCTCAAGCAGCTACTGACCAAAAATGGGCTTTTTATAGCAGAAAATGGGCAAAAATTTTGTAGCATTTCTTTGGTCTGCTCTATCAGCTTCTGCTAATCTGCACTTGAATAAGATGGCTGTCCAAAACCCTCTGGTAGTTGCAACACACGACTGCATCTTTAATTTAAGAACTGAAAATGAATGCAGAAGAATGAGGAAAAGGAACATTATGTCCCAATATCCTGGAAAAAGAAAACAAGAGAAAAAAATGCAGTATGAGAAGAAAGACATAATAGGAGCACAACTTTTGTGTGTTCTAGCAATTAGTTTGTTAATATTCTGTTGTTATTGTGATATTGTTAATCTGAAAATTTTATTAACGTTTGAAGCTCCTGTGTCCCTATATTTCCAAAACACCTGTTCATCAAGGGAGTAAGCAGTAAAAAGAAGATACTAAAAATAATATTGGCAGCTTGTCTGTCAAAAAGAGAACTGGAAGCAATGTGCAAACAAAACTAATATTACAGTGCAAAAACAGAGGATAGGGAAGGTACCAAGCCCCCAAAAGTAATATGTGGCATCTAATATAATTGAAATGTACTAGTTTCTATCTTATTCACAGCAGTGATGAGACAGTCTGGTACATCACTGATATGACACTTCACCAAAGGTTGCATTGAATAGTTTAATTTATACCTTGAATTACCTGGAAGCTACAGGAAAGTTAGTGTGGAGGGGAGAGGCTTAAAGACACTCAAAATGGGGCTGAGGAAGGGTACGTCTTCCTTGCTGAAGAGTCAACAAGTAGATCTTGCTGCTGTTGATGGCCTTGCTACTTCACTACTCATCACACTGAAGGCAAACTTATGTCTCCTTCTTTCTCAGCATGATCCATAGAGTAGCTGTTTCCAGTAACTATATTTTTTATCATTTATAATTTATCATACTTAGTTATCCCTGTCCACTTCATTTCTAATTTATCCATATGTTATTTTGTCATAAAGGTGATCAACACCACTTTAGTAAAGAGTGAAAATCTATATTACTACATACACAATGTATGATACTAGGTTATAATGATATTGGGATTGTGTTTCATCATCCCATTATTTTCTGTTTCTAATATCAGTGAAGTATTTGTTTTTAGGTATATGGTTACAAGAATGTCTAATAGGTGTATAAAGTCTTTCTTCTGGGAGAAAATCCAAGGAAAAACTGAGATACACAGATTCCCACGTGTACAATATTTTGTGCACTTACATTAAACAGAAACTGTTTGGCTACATAACTATTTATTTTTCAGACATGACAGCTGTGAAAGACATGATGCGGACTTGGAGTTAACATTGACTTAAATATATTTTTTCTTACATACATAAATTGTTTGAATGTTTTAAAGCTTTTCTTTAAAACATAGGACTTTTCAACAGACAGCAAATGAAGATGAAAGGCCAAGTCTACGTGAAATACTAGATGTGTACAGAATTTATACATATAACAGATCAAGTTGTGTGTCTTTACAAAACCACTTAACATACACTTAGATGTAAACATACAAGTAGACCAGGAATGTGTCTTGCTCATGTAGCTTATTGTTAAATATAATATATGAATAAAAATTCAAAGCAAACTAATTGAGATGTCATACTTCACTGGTTCTTCTACATCATAGAATTGCCATTTACTCATAAGAAGTAATTTTGTGAATAGGGGGTTTTTGTCTAACAAAATAATTTTTTGTGATAATGCGGGGTTGTTTTTTATTCCATTTTGGAGAGTACTAGAAGCATAATACCAACTTTTTCTTTCTTATAGTTTTCAACAACTTTTTAATTGTTTTCTTCTAAAACAGTTTTGCACATTGATTTATGACACAAATTGTGAATCATGAACAAATATCATAAACTATTAACAGTAACTAGATATGAAATTCCTAAGCCTTATGCTCACAGGAATTTTATTTGAATTAATTTAATTAAAAAGTATAAACTATGTTAGATCAAAACTATTAGAAATGTAACTAAGTAAACAGAACTTATAAGCTCATTACTGCAGTAGTCACCATCAATAATTTAAAAAATAATATTTCATTATTTTTCTTGTGTTCACATTGTATTTTAGTTTATAGAGAAGGATATGTCCACTTAGGAAAGACACAAAATTGGCTAAAGTAGCATCAATAAGTAGAATGGACAGCCAAGAGTTGTAATTTAGGTGACAGTAACATTTACAAAGGTGATATGACTAGTGAGTCTGTTTCTCACTGGCAAGATATTTAAGAAAGTTGGAGAGAAAAAAGAGACATTTTTATCCCAATTCAAAGATCTTCAGTATCAAAATGATACTAAAACTACCACTATTACAGGAAAAATCATATATTATAAGAAGGAGAGAGCAAAAAAAGCTCCAGAAGAAGCCATGGTTTGAAATATCTACTGTTTAACCAAGAAAACTGGTAAAGTTTTGAGAAATTAAAAACAACAACAAGATTAAATTACAGTTTTTTGAGATTTAAAATGTACCTCTATATGGAATGTAAAAATATCTTTTAAGATCAGCACTAAAGACCACTTGATATTCCCGGAATTTTGTTAAAGTAAAATCAAATTTGAAGGCTGACTGATTTCTTGGCCCAATTCTCAATGAACTATTTGAACTGCTTCTGTTTTTCACTTGTTTTTGAAAAGTGTAAAGGTCATTTTGGGGCTTCCATTACACAAGAATGCATAAAATTAATCAAAGCATTAAATGATTTATTTTAAAAGAAACAGAAGAAACATGAAAGGTGCAACTAGCATTTTCCTATTCAAATGAGAAATGTCGAAAAGTACTGTAATGCTAAAGTCAGCTGGGCAAAAGTGACATAAATATGAGAAGTCTTGTGGTCTCTTTTTTCAGTCTGTACATAGACATAACGGTTGAACTTACGAACTGGAGTAGATGGAATTCAGATCTGACTCTAAGGTTATCTGGAATAAGTGGTCAAATGAGGCCTGATGGTGACCAACATTTAATTCTTACCAGTGAATTACACTTTTAGGGAATATGAAATTTTCTTACAATTTATTTTTTATCAATTTCTTTTATGCACCATAATTGATTTCTTATTTTGAGAAGTAGCCACAGTGAGGTTATACTCTCTGTGTCATTGCCAGACTTCTGTTAAACATCAGAGTCACAGGAGAAATGAAATACATTTTGATGACAGAAAAGCATATATAAAGCTACTGTATTTGTGTTCAAATTAGATTATCTCTCTAAAAGGTCTGATAGATGTAAAACTAAATTTGAACTTCTGTGTCCAGCATTAAAACACTGGGGAAAACAACACAAGAACATTCAAGCTTTTTTCCAGTCAGGCAATCTGTCAAAACTTTAAGCATTGCTGTCTGCCCTGAAGTTTTCCACTGTCAATCCTGTGCTCAGTTGCCATCTGCCAGTCCTCACTAATTATAATCCAGTTTATACTACTGGTCCCTCACTTTTCTTTCAGGTAACTATCAGTCAAACTTGCTGATGTTAGTGAAATTATCAGGTTTGAAAACACCACCTAAAGAAAAACTGACATCTATTGAATTCAGGTTTCTGGAATAATGAGGTTTATTGCTAAAACATAGTATGTGAAAAAGGGGTTATGAGATTAATATACTTTTAAGGCACATTAAAATTTTAGATGCTTATAGTGCAAAGAACAGACTTGGGTTCCTGACTTGTGCTATGCATGTGTGTGTTATATTTTCTTCCCTGAACAGACAATTAGAAGCTCCCAATATGTGAGAAGACTCTCAAAGGCCATCAGTACACACTTTGCTACTTGCTTTATCCAGCAAGGACAGTCCTGGTGTGTAGTTTTGTAGGAGTTGATTTGTGGGTTTAAGAGCTCCTGTGTTGCTGCAATTACAGATCGAGATAAGACTCCTTTAGGAACTATTACCAATTGACAAAAGGATGAGGAAGCCCATAGATTTCTTTCATTTATCCCAAAACCCAGACAGACCCTTGGCAGCTCACCTACCATGTACTCTGAACATCGGAATCCGTGCCTAGATTGCTCAGCAGAATTTTCTATTTCAATTGTGCTTATGAAATTGACAATTTAGGGTCAACTAAAGTAATTTTCTGGTAACTTATCTCTACTTTTCACATTCAGCAGTTGCAAATGAGAAACGCTGTTTTATTTCCTATGTAATATTTCAATTAGCTTAGAATAGTTTATAGCAAAAAAGCACACATTTTATATTTCTCCTGTGCAAGAGGCATACCAAGACATTTGTGTGTGCTTGATCAACAGTGTTCTGCATCTAATAAACCCAGTTTCAGTTAAACAATCCAAAAGCTCTAAACTAGCAATTGGACTTTCTGCATAACTAGCTCTTTAATTTTTTATGCATGGGTGATATAATACTATGATCTTATATGCAATTATTTTGCTTTAAACCAGAATAAAATTAAACTCACACTCCCCAGTACAAAATGTCTTTGCTAATGTGCCCTACAATCTATACAACAAGAAGTTAAAGAGCTAGTTGCAGATCTCAGCATCCCACCCTTTAGTGATGAAGCTCTGTATCATGCTTAAGCCAAGAGTCCCTGGTAAATCTGAATTGCTGCAGGAATTCAATATTTTCTTGTTTTCTGCACAGAAACTGTTTAGAGCTGTATAGGTTAAATAAAATGGCTACTGAATAGTTAGACACTAAGAATTATGTGAAATCTTTACTTGTGCAGAAATGTCAATCTTTTGCCTAACTTTCTAGTTGTTTTGGCAGATTAAAATAAATAAATAAATAAATATAAATAAATTGTTGTTTTTTTTGCAGGGCACAGTCTGGAAATATGTTTCCATTCTGTTTTCCTGTGCCTGATAAACAACATGGAGTCCAATATATTTGATATTTTGTGGTACCTGGAGATGAACACTCATCTGAAAACTCAGACAGGAACCAAATTTTTGACTCCATTTCACTCTTACCAGTATAGGTCAACAAATATTCACATCTAACTTTGCATTGCAACACCAGCTCTTTCCAGAGATTACTAGGCTAAAAACTTCAGCCTTACTTTCCTATCATTTAATTAAGAAAAGTAAATTGGTCATTAATTCACTTAGATATTACTGGGGACCTTCCTTCAATAGCTCTTAATCTCTGCATATATTGTAAGTAGACAAATTAATTACAAAATCTGTGAAATTAAGCATTTGTGCAAGACATTGTAAGATTAAGGCCAGTAATGATACTCATCTATAAGATAGGATTCCACAATCTAACTGAAGATCTTTAAATTTTTAACAAAAATAAAATCTTTAGTAGCACCTTTGAAGTGTCATTCTTTGGGTGGTATGGAAAATGAGCCCAACAACTTCTGTGGAGCAAAAGACTACTCTCACAAATTATGTCCCTGTTGACTTGAAGCTATCAAAACATAAAGAATCTGCTGTTTCCCTTGGCAAATGCTGCAACAACTACCAGCCTGCTTTATCAAAAATATGTATGTTGTCACAAAATCTGAATCTGTCTGTGCTTATTTTCTATCAGCTAACATGTCTTGAATCTCTTGAATCTCTTGAATCTACTGAATCTCTTTTTTTCTATTCTTCTTCATTGCCCTTTGTCTCCAAGTCTACAGGATACTTTCTCTTTTTGCCAAGGAGTTATTCGGAGTTACCACTTCTCAACTTATAATCACCATTCTGAAGGTAACCCGTATTCTTCTCCATCAAATGGTTTGTCCTTTTGCAAGTTGTTACTATGGAGATTGAACTGGTAAAATATAAAGTAGCTAGTACTGGATTAAGTAATTATTTCTTATTTAACCTGAAAATTAACAGCTCCAAATAGGATAGAAAACTCTGGAAATATCAATAGCATCTGATTGCCTGAGAGATTCACTCCTTTTGTTTATAACTATCTGTGGAAGATTTCATAGACAGACTCTTTGAAATATTTGTTAGGGTAGGATTTAACAGATAAACAAAGAAGAATTATTTTGATTTTCTGAGATTCTTTAAAAACTGTACTTATAAATATCTTCAAAGATAACTTATTGCTTGTCTTTTTCATCATGTAATTCAGTTTTTTTCTTGCATGATACTACAAAGGGAACAGTAACCAACAAAGCTATTAAACAAAGCCTTTGCTATCTCGTAAAAACTCGCTATTACCTAGAATAATAGGATACTGGGGCATTTAAATTCATTCTGGATTGGTTCCTTCATGTTCCTACTAATCTGTTTGAAATGACCAATCTTTTAAAATTGTGGGTACTATGGTAACTGGATATTTCAAGGTGTCATGGAGACAGAGTACTCCTCTGAAATGCTAATCTATTTGAGCCTGCTGTGTAAAAGCACAGAAAAGGTTTTTTTGTTATCTTCTAAATACAACTCCTTATAAATGGTGACTCATACAAGGGTTGCATGATGCTGGTGCTATTAACACACCTTTTTTAAAAATACATGATCAGCTGTGACTAATCAAGATAAGGCTTTTGACCTCAAAGTGCATTGTTCTGTAATTAATGTAATCTTTTTTCTTTTATTTTTTCCCAAATTACCATGTCAATAAATATTTCACTCTTCCTAATAGAATTAGATTCTGTTGGTGTAATGTTATTTGTTTTAAACACATTAAAAATAAACAAAAAACCCCAGATCCTTTCCTTTGCTTCTGATGTCTCAACTCAGGTTGTTTGCACTGAAAGTTTACATTGTTGCATCTTTTTTTACATCATCTATGAGAATCGTGGCACTGGCACCCAGAAGCTTTAAGTATCACAACTGTGAGATGGACATTTTTAAAACAAAACACCTCCACTGAAAAGTGACACTGAGACTTTTGGCAGAACTTTGTCAGTGTTGTTTTGAAGAATGTTTTCTAATATTTTTCTTATTACGTACAGTTGTCCCTAACTTGAGAGTCAGTGGCACACACAGTTTGATTGCACAAATAACATTTACTTGTTCCTTGTTAAATCTCTTTACCTGAACCTTGCTCCTACAAATTACTCTACCTCCTTTATCTCTAAGCAGTCTTCTCTTCCTTTTTCTTCCTTTGAATGAATACATTCTCTAAGTGGTACCTTAATTTCTGAGCACATTTCTAAAGTTTCATTCCCGTAATTAATTATATTGATTGTCTCATTCATTTTTGTGAGATGCTTATTTTCATAAAGAATGCATTACATGTTCTTTCTAACAGCTGAGTCTTTCTCTTCTTTAACATTGAAAGTCTCACAAATTTATCCAGATGTTGCCCAAGCTACTGACTTTGAAACCGATTCTGTGTTGAGATCACTTCTGCTTTTCCAGTTTCTCAATACCTATGCCATAGATACTCTTGTCATGTCTAATCTTTCTTCAAATATTTACTTTATATGAACTATCTAAGTCAAAGTCCGAACACAGGTACAAAGCCCTTCATCCTGCTAAAGCTTTCCCCTTCCGTCAATACTGTTGGGATTTTCCTGTAATAAATATTTTTGATCCTCGAAAAAAATGTGGTTGCAAATCATATAAAATCTGTTTTGTTAAATTGTGCAATTTATCAGGTAAAGAAGTAATTAAACCTACACCATCTTCATAACTCCATTTGTTTATGTACCTGTCACCATGTTGACTATATAATTGTATACATACTGCCACTACATTTGATTGTATGTAGTTTGATCCCACCACTTCTGTCACTTCATTCTGACTGCAATAAGGCACATGCTCTGTCTAAATGTAATGGAAATCCCATCTCAAACATGGTCAGGCATAACCTGTCAAGTGCCGTCAAATCCCAGATGTCTTGGTGAAGCTAAAAAATATTGAATGATTGCCCAAATTGTTGAGTGAAGTTCCTTATGATCCTATTTTTTTTCACTTTTTCTGTTTACCATTCTTCATATTCAGCTGATACTCCCTGCTGTTTTTGTTTTCATTCTTTCAAAATGATTCTATATGAATATAACAACAGGGGGAAAAGAAAATTTGCTCCCCCTTTCCCATCTTTTTTAATTCTAATTAGTAAGATTATTCATTCTTGCCCTACTATACAGCCACTCTCCATCATCTTTG
>VZRW01015441.1:0-15505 GCA_013398125.1 Aegotheles bennettii
GACCGATCTTTCCTAAAAAGGAATGTAATATTCAATTAAGTAAGGGCTTGTCCTTGGACACGAGCTGTAAAGATGCACATAAACCTTTACTGTTTGCTTCTCAAGACCCTGCAAGCCAAACTATTCTCACAGGTAATTGTGTTTATTAAGAAGCCAATGAATATGCTACGATTAAACATTTTTATTTAGGAAGAAGCAGTACATTTATGAATGTGACTGGACTCTCAGAAATATCAAGAAGCTTAACTGAATGTGTCTATTGATTACCTTGACAGCTTAATAAGGCAGATTTTCAATGGCTGACTGAATTTAAGCGAACTTGGGAAGAAGATTAAAAGACTGTGTCCCTTAAAGTCTTGGCCACTCCTCTGACATCTGTAATCCCATCAGCTAGGGAAAGCTGTTTATTAACTTCTGGTCTCAGAGGTAGAGGTCACTGAGTAGCATAGACATCCTTCGGCAGGGAAGGGAGAACTCAGGAGGGTAGGAGGAAAAAAAGGAAAAAAAAAAAGAGGGGTGGAACCACATGAGAATTCAAGCTACTTCCAGTAAAAAGTGAGAGGAAAAATATTAATTTAAAAATATGTATCAATAAACCCAGAAATACAGGTGTTTTCTACTTAACAGCTCAAAAAAGAACAGAACAGTTGAACACCATTTGATAAATGTGAGGCTTAAAAAGCTGGTTTATTTTCATGTCATATCCATAATAAAAGTGGTAATTAGCTAATATTTGGAGGAGAAGGGGAACAGAAGAAATGTGTGCTGCTTTGGAGGAGCACAGGGGCTTATTTTGCCTATACAAAATGAGTCCATGAAATATTTTTAACTGAGTTATTTTAAGAAGTGCCAAAGAGTTGGCAGCCATGGAGAATTACTTAGCATAGACAAAGAGCCTAAGGAGGTGGAGCCTGGATAAAATGGGATTCGCTGGACCTCAAGCTGGGCCTTTTGTGTAACTGTTTGCATCTTGCCATCCAGGAGTTGGACTCGATGATCCTGGAGGATCCATTCCAAATCAGCATGTTCTATGATTCTATGATTTGGGGACCAGTCATGAATTAGGATGCCACTGCATTACTTAAACTACAAAACTGTCCCTGTCCTGTACTGTCCACAATTTTTAACATAACCAGTGAAACTTTAAGGCCATTATCAGATTCCTCACAGATTTTTAAAATTACTTTTGCACTGGATGTTGTATAAAACTGGGTTTGTCACTAATTCAGTACAAACGATAAAGATTAAACTTATGTCAGTGTGTCTATGATCATTTCAAATGACTGACTGACAAAATAACATATCTCCTGGAATGATAACTTGCATAAATTAACAAGATAAAATAAGGCTTACCATGAACATAGCACACAGTGTGATGCAATCTTTGTGCCGCAGCATGCAAGCTCTAATAAAAATAAAGGAAAAATAGTTTCAATTTTGGAAATAAAAATTATGACTAAATACAGTGAATGTAAAATCACAGAAAAAAAAGCAGCTCAACCATTTAAAAGCATCTGGTTTCAATTCGATCCAAATGGTTTTATTGCACAATTAACATTAACCTCAACTCTTCTGTATTATTCACTAACTGAAAACTTAAAACAGAATCTTAAAAATAAAACAATCTAGCCCACCTTCCAATATAGCTGAAGTGTTAAAAATTGTCTAATTAAAAAAACCCCAAATAATAACGTATGTAAAAGCTATTATACCTGTTGCCATGTATAATTGTTTTATAGTAGCACTGAGGTGTAAAAGTCTTAAATAAAACTGTAGAATCAAATATTTTGAAGGGAAAAAGTCTAGTAAATAAATATATGCAGGAATCAGGGTGCATGAAAGTTTTACTCTGTTATTTTTGAATGAGATAGAAAAAAAAAAATCTCTTCCAAGAATTACATCAAGACAAACATCTGGATATTTCTCTGGTTCACCAATCTAACTACAGGATTACTAAATTTTCAACAAAGAACCTATTTAAAACCTTCTGGGGATGATTTTAAGTAACCAGAGACTCACACACTTTGTGTATCATATTTGTCAAGGCACCACTTGGTAAAGATACGGTCTCATTATAAACACCGTCTCACCACTAGCCAGATAGTCAACTGTTTCACTGAGCTGTGAGATTTCTGGGGTTACGTAGCAATTCAGAACAGATACATTCAGTATCAATTTTTCTTTCAACTTTTCAAAGCACTACTGGAACGTAACAAAATGCTACACAAACTGAATGCACATTATGCTAGCAACAGCCAAAAAGCAATGCTTTGGATCTCTTGAGCTTCACTGGGAATGCTGTACACCTGGTCAGATCAGAAATTCAAAGGATGATACAACTTGTTTAAGAGTCAAGGCTAAGTTAGGTAGGTGACACATCATAAATTAAATTGAAATCTGGCCAAAAAAAGGATAACCCACTTGACAGAAGTGCCATGGAATCTAACTACTACAAGTGATGACAATTTCTTCCTTTCATCCCATGCTAACAGAATTACTTGCAGCAGTTCCAAGTCAAACACCTTGCTCCACTCCTCGGGCTACCAACATCACTTCCACACATTTATTCCAGAGATTTCACATTATGGAAATACATGAAAATGGCTGAAAACCAGAGCTCTATCATTTTGCACTGCATGCACAATACTGAAGCTAAACCAAAGCAGTCCATCTTCTCCAGAAACTGGCAATGCTATCCGTGTATTGGATACCATTCGAGGCAATCTGCAGGTAACTCCAAGAGTCAAACTAGCTGCAAACAGACAGACATTGGGGAAAACCTCTCAGTGCAACAGCTTTAGAGTACAGCAAGTCAAAACAACTTTGCATCATTATCATCTCTGCTGTTAAAGCAAATTAAACGAGAAAGAAGAGGGACTCCAGTGCAGGATTTGAAGCAGCACAGATGCAGGCACAGTGATGGGAATACTCAGCTCTGTCCTGTCTACACAGCAGTCCCAAGACTTACAGTTTGAGGCTCATGTTTTAAAAAGTGTCTTTCTGCCTAATGTTACAGGGATGTCATCAAACCTCCTGCTGCCATATGCCTCATCAGTAAAGTACTTCCACTTCTATGAGACTGGTTTTGACTATAAATTCAGAAGATAACATAAAAATTCTCAAATAACAGGTGATAAATTCTCTCTAAAAAGGTATTCTCAGTGTCATTTCTCCGACTCCGTAAAGACTCAACATTTTCAGACTGGGAAAGGTAACAAACCCATAGACAAAGATTACAAAACTGTAAATCCCAGAGTAACCAATGCTAGTTTTAAAATGCATTTTTATTGTTGCTCTCATCCGGGATTACTTAAGGCTCCATCAGATCAATATTTATTTATGCTTTCATCTGGGATTCCCAGAATTTTGGAAAATAAAGAGTTGTTAAAGTTATTGGATATTGCTGTAAAATTCCCTGTAAAGAAGTTTGAGCTGAGAAAGCCAGTCAGTCACTCATGAAAAAAATCAGATTCATACAAAATTTACTGTTAAAGAAAAACCTTCATTTGTTCCCCTAAATAGCTTAAACCCTTGCTGGAGCAGAAATTCAGTATGCCTGCAATCATTACTTCACTGAAAATATGAATAACCATGCAGAAATTGATAATCAACAAATTTGCTAGAGAGAAAAATAGTTTATTGATTTTTAAGACTGTTTTAGATGAGGGAAAGGTTTCATCTTCCCAAGTCAAACTGAAGATTGAACTCTAGAGAAACTGATGTGAATTCCCATTTATTCACTATCCTAAAAATCTGGAAGAGTCACAGAGGTGGCAATGGCAGACTCTACAACAACAAGGCAGTTTTGTATGAGAAAGAAAGTAGATTTTGTTTGGGACACAAGAGTGCAAGAGAAATTTGATTAATTATTAAAGGACTCTCTACAAGGGGAGGAGAAGGAAAAAAAAGGTTCTTTTGTCTCTCTTTCAATCAGCTCTGGGATGTTCACCTGTTGACAAATATCTTGAGAGCTTCTTTTCCCCTATTATTTTATTAAAACCAAACCAAACCAAAATACAGATACTGCTCTTTATATTTTGGGTTGCTCAAGTGGCTTTACAATGTAAGTCAGAGCAGTCACAATCTACTCCAGCCTACCCCAAGAACTGTACCCCTACCAGAAGGAATCAATACTTCTTGTAAACGAGGCAAGAGCAGTGGCTCTACAATGGCTTCAAGTTTAATGATTTAATCTGAGGATGATTAAAGACTGGGTGTAGACACTCAGAGACATATCCAATTTATTGAAGCCAAGGGAAACCCGTAAAGTTTCGCATGGTGCCTCCTTAGGAGGCTCAGCGTATACGCTGTGTCTGCTTGTTCATCCAGTGTACCACAGCCAGCCCTAACCTCTACTCAAGTCAGTATTTTTTCATCCTACTATACTGCTCATAAGGTTTTTTTGGTTTAGTGATTGTTTGTTTTGGTTTTTAAACATTGATGAATGCTTAGGCAAATGAAGGCCTGCAACTATTTTATTGTCTCTTAAACTCATTTGCAATATTAAACATGTTTTTTAATTCAATGTTGGAGAGGATTTTGTACTGTTAAAATTGTATCATTTGTCCAGTATACTAGGGCAATTTAGGAATAGCACTCAATACGTTTATTTTTAGTAAGTGTACCTCATTCACACATTTTGTAGTCCTGCCTGGGGATCACTGATCTACATGCATGACTGCAGTGATAAGATCTGGCAACATTCTTTACAAACTGTTTAAGCTGTTCTAGTCAACTGTTCTAGTGTGCTTCAAGCAACATACAAGTATTCCAACACCTAAAAAGAGCTTTTCCAGTTACAGGATTTTCCACTACTCAATATGTGCACCCTTGCCATCTGATAGTTAAGATTTTCCATTATTTCCTTTATTTGATTTACTCCTTTACAGCCAACGGACAAAGCACGTACACGTAATTCACAAAAGATAGCTTAAATTAATTTGCAAAGGCTATAATGAGAGGTTCTTATTTTGATGCAAAAATCTATGAGAATCAGGCTGAAAATATGCACTCCATCAGTACGTATTTATATAGAGAATGATGTCCATAAAGATAAAAACATTACAAAATTAGACAGATGACATCAGTATTTGGCATGATTCTGAACAAAGCCAACATTTATACTGTAGCTTTGTATTTTTTATTCTACAACAAATTCCAGTAAGATGTGTTCACTGCAGTGTCACTGAATTTATTTCTACTTTATCTCTAAATGTCCTAGAATGCTGCTGCTATACAGGGACATCTCTTAAGATACATCAAATAAATTGAATTTGTCAAAGTTACCACAAGTGTAGATTTTGAACCAAGCATAATGCTTTTTTTAATATAAAAGGCAGCAGAGCTTTGGGTGAAGCAGGGATAAATAAAAGTCAGCTTTATTAGGACTGCCTCTGGGAGGAAAGGCATCCCACTGCCTTCACCGTGTGCACTGTAAGAGACCTCACAACCCCACTCCATTAGGCTCTTGCATTCTAGGTCAAAGTTTACTAATGTTTGGACATTGAATTAATGAAATTCTAGACCAGGCAAAGCAACATGTCATTTTCCTAAAGTGGACACTAGCATATACCATATACAGTATGAGGGCTGTGGCATTGGCAACATTCCATAATGAACCATACATCTGCACTTCAAAATGGTAGAGAAATGAAATCCCAATGTTTGCAAGTCTGGGGAGATAATACGAAAGACAAACTACACTGATACCTAGAAAATACATTACCTTGGAAAGAGGAGAAATTACTTCTTGCTTTAATTAAATGGTTTGCTTTGCTTTCCACTACCCTTGCAATAGTGGTACACACCTCAAGCACACCTTCCATAAACGTGGTATTATTACATGTTTAGCTTACAATGTGAAATGCATCTCATCCTTTTATAATTCCCCAGGATCTCAGTATAAGTAATTACAGCATTACAAAACAAAACCGACAGCCGATGTGTTAGCTCAGTATGTCACAAAGACAGGCAGTGAAGGCTCTCGGTGGCTGTGGTACAGCTACTGTCATCTCGGCAGATGACGAACTGAAAAGCAGCAAGTGACGGGTTTCCTTGTTCTGTCATGTGAGTCAAGGGCGTTGTTCTGAAAAGGTTGTTCTGTCTTTCAGACGAGACCTAGCTAGAAATGTGAGCTGGAAACATTGCCTCATAGCAGTCATATGTTTTCAAACATGAAAACCTGGTGCTTCGTTCATTGAAGTGACAACATGAACATTGAAATCAAGGTGAAATCTCAGACTCCTTGAATTGCTCTTGAAGCTAAGAAAGAGTTGTAGGCACCAAACAGACAACGCTCCTTCACTTCTTAGTCATGGAAGTTATAGATGCATTAATTAAAATAATCTCATTCATTCTACTTGGAGATCTGAGATCCCTGATGCCCTCACAGATGCTTTATTTCATTAGTGAGCTAAGCTGTTAGGAATGAGAAGACAGCAGAACTGATCATAAAAGTGTTACTGTACAATGTCAAAACCACATCTGGAAGTGACTATGCCTCAGTGTTACAGGAGTGTCTCAGTTGAGACTTCACAATATACCGAGTATTTCTTTGGGGATGTTTTGACAATGGAAATGTTACTTCAGTGAAGGGAAGGGAAAAAAGGGTTGGGGATGAGTTGCAGTTTTGGTTTGTTGTTTTTTTGTTTGGCTGTTTTTTTCCCTTTTTAATTTCTTTTTTTACCTTGTCTTTATTCTAAAGACACAGAGTTAGAATGATAAAAAAAGGCAATCAACACCTAAAAAACAAATACTGATTTCAATCCACGATATATTTATATACACAATTATTTCATAAAATGACTATTCTACATGTTAATTTAAGGCAAAAAAAATGAATAGACAACTTTGACTGATACAATAGATCCAGACGAATTTGATGTTAAAATTTTGTTAGGTTCAGTTGTGCATTTAGCTGAAGACCTGTATATTGTACTTAGTATGGTTAGTGGTTTAAGATGTTAATTGGTATTATCTATTTTATCCAAAGGCCATCTATTGTAGATTCAAAACAGGAAAAACAAAAATCACGTAAGGGTCTTGTAAGTGGTACGCTCTTTGTTGCTCTGAGGTATTCAGTTTTAAAATTAATAACAAAACAGGTATTTAAGATTCTAAGTGCTGAAACCAAAGCCATATATTTCAAAAGATTCAAGCTGATGTCTGACCTTCATTTGCCTCAACTTTATTCATATCCCAAGAGGTTGAACTTCTGTTCTTCTGAAATTGTTTTGGTTATAAGAACATTTAGCAGCTCAAAAGGCATAGCACCATCATTACCACAGATTTATTAGACATAGATCTTCTAAATATTCCATTTTATTACTAACAGGTGGGGCTGGATTCGTAGCAGAACTCAAACAATTTCAAAGAAAATCAAACGATTATGACCCAGCTTATGTGCAAACTTCACTGTATTTACCAGCACTTCATAAACTGGAGTTATTATCAATTCTTTTAATAATCTGTCTGTCTGATTAGATTAGATCTTCTGGGCTGGAAGATATATCCTCAGATAATGACAACAATATGATATTATAGAGCTTTTCAACATAGATACTAGATGTTTTCTCCCAGTGACCAGGTTAGTGATCCAATAACATTTCTAGACTGTATACCCTATAAAAACTTGTTTAAAAAGGAATTAGATTCACCTCTTATAAAGTCTCCAAAAAACATACCTTGCTTTGAAAAAAAAATTTTTTAATTAGAAAAAAACATGTTTTCTAATTTCTGAAAGCACAAGTTGAGGGCTTTAGTCGAGGACAAAAATGCTGCTTTTCAGGCATTCTCTGCTAGAAATCACACATTTCTGAAGCATGTCAGGCTTCTTGGCTACTGATAGTGTTGCTCGTGTGCCAAGGGGGCCCTCGGCCAGCAAGCAGCCCAGTAGCCAGCTCCTGCATGGCTACCTGCACCCCCAGGGGCTCAGATGGAGGAGTCACATGGTGTTAGCTGCTGCCATCTCCCTCTGCCATGCGGCAGCCATGCCCTGTGACAGCAGGGCCACAGCCACACTGCATGTCTCCTGATGCTAAATCCAACCTGCCAGCAGCCAGGTGCCAAAAGGAGGGGCAGGAAAGAACTTCTAAACACTTGGGGAGAAGAAATTACATGAGCAGAGGCTACAATGGCTACAAATATGATGTACTTGCAGTAGACAAAAAAAAGTTCAGTATATTCACGCAGAGTACAAACACACACGTCTGTGGTGCCCTGCGTTAGGAAAGGGCAGTACCTGGAGCCTCCAGCACCACTGCAGAGCCTGCCAGCGGGGGAAAGCAAACCACAAAGCAAGCACCCTGATTTAGCAAAAACAATATAAGGTGCTCACTTATCTTAATAAATGACAGGTTTAATGAACACAGCCCCTCCATAGGTATTTTCTTTCAGGAAGCATTTGGAAACAAAACCAGCTGTGGGGAAGAGCAGTCTGTTATTCTCCCTCAGCAGTCTTAAACTCGTCAGCTAGGAACAGCTCTATTACCCCAGCCCTGTGCACAAGTCACTCCTTTGTCTCCATCTCATTTATAATTTTTCAACATCTTTCCACAAAACAGAAGTATCGTGCCAAAAAGTCCAAGCACACTTTCAGCTGTAGTCATTATTAAATAGTCGATATTCCTCCTGACTTAATTGTTGTAAAACTTGCCATTGGCACTTTTGGGCTTTAATTCCCTCACTGTATAATGAATGGTTCTCCTTAGATGTGGCCCCTTTCTCTCCTTTCTACTTTCTTAATATATGTAAATGTACAACAAGAATTTTCAAAGCCACCTAGCAAACCAGGATATCAGTTTCTCATTAGAAATCTCTGCAGCAGCTCTGGGAAATTCAGCATCCCCTCTGTGATTTTGTTAAAAGAAGAAAATCTATGTAAGTGGTCAAAGAATCATTGAAATTTTTATCGTATGGATGAGGAGTCTTTTTAATTTATTCATGAAGAAATATTTTTAAAGACTCTATTCAGTTACAGAGGATTTAACATAGTGTTATTGCATAACTAGTTCAACAGCTTCCCCCACCACGTACTTTCCTCTGCATGTAAATTTTTTTGAAGTTATTTCTAAGGCAATAACTCCATATCAAAAGTTTAATTTCAGAGTGTGACAGATGACAAATACCATCTTCTTATTTAAGCGCTCCCCCACAGTGTTGCTCTAGTCTGTGCATAATATAAATGACCAACTGAAGAAAAAGAGCAAATTAGGAAGTCTTTTCATAATAATCTAGTAAAAAACATTTTTCAAGGTTTTTCATTAAAATCCACATTTAAGAGAGAATTAATATAAGGGAGAAAGAAGTTACCCTCCCCAAATGATGCTAAGTATATTTCTTCAAGAGGATCACAGGTTTGCTTAGTAATACATCACTTTTGTCCCCTCCCAGGGAAAAAAATATGCATTTAGAATGTATGCCAATTGCATTTATTGTAAATACATTTATGTCACTGTAACAAATGAATGTTGCCAGACTGCTCCATGTATATTAATTTTTGCAACATTCTTTTTGTATAAAGGACTGAAGTAAGTTAAATGTAGCGGTTCAGTGTGTGCTTAAATGCTGAACTTGGACATATCTCAAAAGCTGATAATACTGCAAGCCTTCATATAAGAAAGATTAATCAACCTTTATATTAAACCCACCCAACTGTCTAGCAACTAACCTTTATAGTAATGCAAAGAAAATAAGTTGAATCTACTGCTCTGCTTGCTGTTAGACCAGATGCTCACCAGGACATCTGTGATTCTGAATGCATCGTAGGATGAGCAACGCTATTAGTGAATTTTTATCATGCTACTTTTTCAAATATTAAAGAATAACAATAATTTCCTTTTTTGTGCTTCCTTCTGCTTCTTTATCACCTGAATATCCCTACAAAGATTCTCAGCTGATCTGCATGGGAAAACTACTTAATTCTATTTGAGAGAATCTCAACAACTAGAGAAAACTCTGCATATACTTAGTTAACCCTCAAAAGAAAAAAAAGCTATAATTTTGTTCTCATTTAGTTTTGCTGGCTAGCAGAGCATGCATCCCGCCTAGACCAAAAGTTTAGGATCACTGAAGGAGTAGTTAAAATTGTTCCCACAAAGTAATCTGAGCATCCATGACGTGCATCCAAACATTCCAGATTTGAGAAAGGATTTATACCTCCCTGTTCACACAACTGTGGTTAAACTGTTTTTCTGACAAAGTTTTATCTGCAAATTAATGTACTTTCTCTGTTAAGGTCTTCCAAAACACCAGTATGGTGATGCCATTTCCAAGAAAGGTCACTTATGCAAAGATGCCTTCCAGCCTTTTATTAAACTAAGTTCAATGAAGTTGTCATAGCTGGTTTTCCCATCACTTGTAGTAACCATCCACATAATTATTCATTACAAATTGTTATTAATTACACATGCTACAACTCGAACTATTGAAATGTATCTTGCCACTGTAGTCCCATACCACATACCACTCTTACACAAGTAAAAGAAGTAAAAATTAATAAAAAAAATCACTGTCCAGAGGCATCATGAAACACTGAACATTAAAGACTGCTGATATATTAAAACTCCTTCAGAAATGAAAGGATGGAGAAATGAAAAACACAGATATATTCCAGTTTCATCAGTGATCTGTGGATAATACATTCTGCCAGCCCGAGGAGTATTATCACTCTGTTCCATATTATAAGCATATTAACTGTCATACACAAATGCAGCTCCAATATAGCTTTCAATTATGTGTTGGCTGATTTTGACCCCTCTAGTTCAAGGAGAAAATACCAAGAAAGTAAACAAACATTACAGGTAAAGCCTATGAGGAAGAGAAAAAGGCTGTCACGGTGTCTGTCTTTAACAACAATCTCAGAGTTCCTGGAGTTACTAGAATCAATCCTTTGCATTTGTTGTTTTCTCTATATCTAAAGAAAGAGTTCCAGAGTTTTCTTGATACAGACCAGAAAAACAGTGCAGATACGAGGAAATAAGTCTGATGAATCCATCTCTATCCCCAAGCAGAAGCATAATACTTAGATGTCATCATCTTTCCTTTTCTTTTTCCTTCCCTCCCTCCTTTTTTCTGCCTCGATGTCACCAACAAAAAATTTTGATCACGGTAGACTGAAAACTGTCTGATAAAGTTCTGAAGTAGCATAGGTAGAATTATTCTTCTGGTCTAGTTTAAAGGAACAATTCTTACAAGGAACAGGATTATAATCCTGACAAGGTGGTATTTGCTGTTGTAGAAAGATACCCAAATTTGAAGATTGGATTATTTCTGAATACTTCCTCTGATGTTGCAACTTTTACGCTTTCTTTACAACATCAGTTTTGTCAGTAACAACAATAATAAACAAGGTAGTTTTGAAGTATGTGAATAATATTGGGTACGTAATGATAATTTGCAAATATTTTGTACGTCCTCATACTAAGACATTATGTACAGCAAGAAGCAGCTGACACAGAGCTGCACAGAGCTGCATATTAATCTGTTGGCTTTTAATGCAAGACATGTTATGCTGTGCCTGTTTATTAATGCCTATGATTCTAAAGCAGCAATGAATTAATTTTTCTTTGATTAACTGAAATACAGAAATCATTTTCATGGCACATATAGAAGTGGTTCGAGATAAATTCTTTCAATTACAGAGCAGACAACAGGCCATTCCATCAAATAAAATGTAACGATGAGATGCCAGTGAAAATTTTTCTTGTGCTTGACATTTAATTTTCTGACTAAACTACTGCTTTTACTGTCTGAGAGTGGACTTTTGAAAGAACACTTACAAGAGCTGTTTGGAAGAATATTGTTTTGGTACCAGGATGTTAAGGTGTCTAGGACTATCCTCTGCAAGCTCTTCATAAAAGAATCCACTGGGGTACACCATCAAATACTCCCTTTAAAAGCCAAGTGATTACAATCTCTCTTCTACCAGAGGTGAAACAGTGGTCTTCAGTGAAGCAGGAAGGAAACGCAGTATTTTAAAATATTTCTTAGCTCTTCATGACTTCTCCTGCACAGCTTTCCCCCACACTATTGTCACAGAAAGGCAACACTGACAGCTCTTCAGGCTCCAGCAGGAAGCCACACACACGCAGGCAGAAAAGATTCTGCCTGGATAACCTGGCTCCTCCTGGCCAGGCCTTGCAGTGCCACCGCACCTGGTCGTGCAGTACCCAGCACTGGCAGGATCTCCCCTGGGAATCCAGCAGCTGCCACAGAAAGTACTTTGCAATCGATGGCGTCACTTACAGTCCCCTCATTTATAGGATCCAGGAGCAGAGCAGGCTACGGTGCCTTTTACGAACTCTCCCATTCTATCTCCTGTCTAACCCTGCCCTCAAAACACAGCATGGGCTCTGGAGGTGTGTTCCCCGCATATTCCAAGGGGCCCAAACCAGGCCAGCCCTGCTGCTTCCCCTCAGAGGCAGGGAGTGCTATCAGCAGGATCAAGGAGCACATGCAAATAGAAAACGCAGCCTGCTAGAAGTTACTGTATTGCAAAAGGATAGCCACACAGAGGCAAAGCAACCTTCTGCCCCATGGCAGCAGCATAAAGGATGATCATGGCAGCTTGGTTTCCTGCTAATTACCTACATTAGTCACCAGTATTTTCACAACTATCAGAATACATTTCAGCTGAAATTGCCTGTGACAAGGGGTTTTCCTAACCCCTGTACATTTTTCAGATTTGAAAAAAAAGATCCCTTATTATGAATTAGAGATTTTTGTTTTTACTGACTGTGTCTGTGCAGGGGAAACAACACTAGTGTAGAGTACATGGTTAGAACAAATGGATTGGTCAAGATAATTTCTAAGCATGTGAACAAATATTTAAGGAAATACAAACATAAAACAAGACTGCTTTAAAGGTTATAACACTGTACTGTGTTTATCTTCCTTTTCTGATAAAGTGTGCTTTTGACAAGAGAAAATGGAAGGAGGATCCATGGAATAAAATCACTCCTATCAACTAAAGGAAATGTTACACTATTTCAGTCGTACCAGAGATCAGACACATTAAATGCAAACACATTCAAAAATACAAGTCATAAAGTGTTTCGGAGGTCTTAAATAACTTTTTTTTTAAAATGCATCATTCACAGAATAAATGCAGATGTATTAAATTTTGCGAGGTGTGATGTAATTAATTGTAAGTGATGTATGAAATCTTTGTGAGATTTTTGACCCTCATTTGAGATCGTCAACATCTAGATCCCCAGTGGCTCCAGCATGCACAAATATGGCCAGCCAAGTGCATGAGAATCTTAAAAAGTCCTGCACAGAATACCCAGAAAAGTTTACTACATCAGTGATGATTGTATGATGAAAATGCACCAAGATTATGTAAATTCCAATTGATGCCAAATACTCAACTTTACACAATGAGCATCTCTGTGCCAAACTAATGAAGCTGGAAAGCAATATAAATCATGATTACTATTCCTTTCAACAAAGAGACGTGAGCCAACAGATAAAAGTTGGCAACACATTAGCACTACTTTTCAGTAACTGTTTGCAAAGGTAGAAATTTATCAGGCTTTCAGCAAGGAACAAAACAGTAACCAACCGTCATCCACACAACAGACTAGGAGCAATACAAGTACTGCTTATGTTGGTATTACCTATTACTTACAGGTACTGGCATCATTATTCCAGGTTTCCCCACGTGGATCCCTCCAGACGACAAGTCAAAGCCTTTACCCATTGCTGCCACCATTTTTTCAGTTAATGTGCCATGAAAAAAACTCTACACGCAGGTACTTCTAGTAATGTACAACACAAGCGATGTTTAGTTTTGCAACCTGGCTTTATTTACTGCTTGATTCTTCAGACATCTACAACAGTACCACAAAAGCCATTTCTCCAGTTTCTAATAGGGTTACCCAAAAAAATCTGAACAGCTGCTTTTTCAGGCAGCAGATAGCTCTAATATGGCTAGAAACCACAAATTAAAAACAAGCAAAGCCTTTCATTACTTGCACCAAGTGACTTACTTTTCTCTAACCCCATTATAATTTACACTTGGTAACCAGAAAACAGCTCTATTCACAACACTTGCCTATGACCAGTTTCACAGGATAAAGCCTGCCCAAGAGCAGTTCGCTGCTGCTGAACGTTGCTTCCACAGACAGGCCGAACAAAGACAACATTCAAGAACCATGAGTTGTCCTCAGCCAAAAGAGGGACATCAGGGGGTTGGCAATCAAGGTCCTGCAGTTAGGTCCTGTGCCGTGTGCCTTGCCCAGAGCCCTTCAGCAGCGGAGTTGGAGGCACCGCAGAAACAGCTTTTGTTTTGGTTTTTATTTCTTCCACTTCTCTCACATTGCTGCTCAGTTCTCTTCTTAGGAGCAGAATAGACTTCAACTTCAGCAGCTGAGCTTAGGCAAAAGATTGTCTTAAAAAAAAAAAGCATTTTCAAACAAAAAGGAAAAAAAAAAGTTAAAATAAACAGCTCGATTTATCTGTGTTTCATTTTGAGGTACTTTTGTTTGTTTGTTTTCAAAACAGAAAAGCACAAAACCGCTCCTCCACAGGGGACCAAGCTAATCATGGCCCATTCAACCATTGTACTCAAAACATTATTCTAAGAGAGTTTGATTAATTTTGTACTGAGGACAGATGGTTCTTGTACCTAGATAAATCTCCAGCAGGAGATTATGGAGTCAAATGGTTAACAAGGACCCAGGTACTCTGACATAAAAAGGCATGCTTCTTCAATAGCCACATTTCCACAAGACAAAAGAGCACACAAAATTTCCCAGAATCATATGCAAAATTACATTCCACATTTCAAAGCAAAAATGCATTAATTTTATTTAAAATTTCTCCCTGTTTTATGTACTTATATATCTAGCCAAACTGGGTATTTACTATTATTACACTCTCTACTCTCACTTATTACACTCACTACTTGAGATTCCAGCTGCCCACTTCAGTCAGCACAAAAATGCTCATTTTTGAAGGAGCAGGGGAGAAGATGGTTGTTCTGGTTTTTTAAGAAGTCCTTTTTCAACTGTCTCAGATTGACCATCTCAAATCAGTAACCAGCTTTACAGTAGCCTTGGTCTTCATTTTTTCATTTATTTGTCTTTATTCACCATAAACTAAGAAAATAAAAGGCTTTCATGGATTTCCAAAGTGGCCCACAGCCATTGATGCCAAATGGAAAATACATGCTTTATTATAATATCCTCTAATCAGGATTCTGTTGCAAAGAGATACTCCGTATGAAACAGACATTTTCCCTTATAAATGAGAAAAGGATTTCTTCCTTCCTTTTTTTAAAAATAATGAAAATTGCATGAATTAGACACATGGAGCGTAATGGAGCAATGTAATAATAAAGGTTTCCTTCTCAAAGAGGTTTTTTGTAGCATCTGAAAGTGCATTTTATCTTTCATTACTGCGTGTAGCATTTTAAATCAATGTAAACATAAGACAGCAAAACCCAACCAAACAGGTTTTTACCCCCAACTTAACATATCAGATATTAAGGGGCAGGCTGGCATGG
>VZRW01015452.1:0-11345 GCA_013398125.1 Aegotheles bennettii
GCCTTTAGAAAAAGGCAACAGTAAGGCCAAGCATTCTTAAAAATTTGGCATTAAAAAGTCTTTGGATGTACTTGTAGATGTCTGGATAAAAAGTCAAAAAAAGTTTGCTTAATGACTTGAAAAATGTCTCTGACTTTCAGCCTGTGGTAGCATTGATAATTTTATTGCCATAGATGTGGAATAAATTCAGCTTGGTTAAAAATTTCAAAGGGTAGATGTTTACTGTTCAGTATGACCAAACATTTTCATGTGGGTTAGAGATGAAGGCCTGATGCTGTCCAAGTTAAAGTTATGAAAACCCCCACCAGCTCAATGGGAGTTACGTGGGCCTCTGTGTAAATTCTAAGTGAACGATGCTCAAAGACCAACAAGAGAATTTATTGTCATAACTGCTTTTAAAAATAAATCAGGATGACCTGAGAGGACTTTAACTGCCCCATCCGTTCTTTATTTCTAAAGGTAGTCATAATATTTTTAACAGGCATGTAAGGGAACATTGGATCAATTTATAGAAAATTAAAAAAAAAACCAATTCTGAGACAGGGTGATGTCTTGATTGCTATGTAAATTACTACTGATACCTTAACTGGCCATTTAATGCTTTGTTTAGCAAGTAAGATTTCCTTCCTCAATGCAAAGCACTTCAAATAATGTATTTATTATCACCAGGAGTCTGTCTTTCTTTTTTTATTTTTTTTGCATCTTCAGCCTTTTCTAATAGTAAGCATACTGTTTACAAATATACAACAATTCTAAATATGTTCTGACTTTTTTTATTCAAGCCACTACCAAAAAACATGGTGTCAAGACTATGCGAGTCTAAAAAGGTGTGTGCTGCGGCTGACATGCAACTCCAGGTATGTCCTTTGCATTCTAGTCTCTGCTCTCTATCCAGAGCTTGCAGGACATATTTTAATTCTTATAATTTTACCAGATTTTTATTTTAATGTAGACACATTAACTAACTATATGCAAATTAGTGAAAATTAGTTTATTTTTACAGTAATTTCCATGTTTGTTTTTGTGAACATATTCTGTGTCATCTGCTTAAAACTAAATGTTTAAATCTCTAGGAAAATATTGTGAAAACCACAGCTTTTAAAAATGGTTGGATTATCAGAATTTAAGATTGTTCTTAAATTAACAGAATCATTTAAGGAGAACTTGCAGGAGAGTTAGTATTGTGTACCTTTGGATCATTGAAGTCTAGCAGGAGTGAGAGATATGTGCCACCTTAATAAAATCAAACCAGGGTGTTTATTTACTAGAATATGATTTGAGCTTCTTGTCTTCTGCAGCTCCAGTATGAAAGTGGCAGCTTGCTACTGTCATCAGAATTGGTGGCTTAGTGATAAGGCTGTTAAGACTTCTCTCTCACACTGTGGGTAGGTGTGATTGATCGGTCATTCCCATAAACAAACTATCAGTGTTGCTTTTCTTCGAAGGAAGTAAAGGAAACTAGGGCTCTATGTAAAACAGGTATTGAGATTTTTTCAGTCCTGCAATAGCAGTTCTCAGATGTGAGCATTAGCATCCAGCCAAGTTTTTTTACAATGAGAGTTTGGCTGCGTTTAGTATGCTACAAGCTTCTGTGTGATTTTTTTGTGATTTTGTTTTCTTCTTTGTTTTGCCTTAAGCCAGAAGCATATAATTTTTCTTTTTACAGTTGACCTAGTGTTTAGGTGAGATAACTCTGCTGGTACTGAAGTAAAGGGTGGGTAGTTATTTCTGAGATGTGGAAAGAAACAAATTTAAAGATCAGACCTTTGTAATTCTTCACTTTGAAAAGTGTCCAAATGATTGCAGCCCTGTCTACAAACAAGACTTGCACTATTTAACTGAAGGTGATTTAAAAGAAAAAATCAGTTAAATATTTGTAGTTTGCTCTGTGCAGTTATTTATAGTGATTTAAAACTAATCAGAATACTGGAGTGTGGACATGTAAATGTACATGTCAGTTACACTAATCAAAACCAGACTTAACACTGTTTTCAATGTATACATATATTTTTTTGTTGGTTAAACTTAGGATTTTTGAATCATGTGTTCAGTGCAGTACTATTTGTCAGTGGCCAGTGTTGGTTGTGCAGGAGATGTGAACAAGGAGGGTGCTACCTGTGGCTATACCTCTGTGACATGAAAATAACTGCACCCTCTCTGCAGGTCTGATTTTGAAATGCACATTTCTGACTCTGAAAGCTTCTCTTATAGAGATAGCTGAGAATCCAGAAATAATGTGTGCAGGAATATAATTAATTCATACAGGAGTTTTTTTGGGAAAACCAATTCTGGATTGAAATAAAATTTATACTGAGAATGCTTAGTGGTGGACCTCTATCCATTAAGTCCACCAACACAGAATAATTTGCCAATGTACAGTCTAGTAACCACCAAAGTGGTGATCAAGTGCTTTCACATGCACCTATTCTTTTCTGGTGTGTCCATAACAACTATCTATAGATCTGACAGATTTCCTCTCAACTTTTAATATGTATTTACTATTGTCAAGGTTTGAGACCTAATTGACAGTGTGGGGCCTAAATGGGCTTGGATACCAAGAACACTTTTAAGTCACAGATACACTGACAAGTGACATGGCCTCGCTGTCCTGTGGTGGGGTAGGTGGAGTGCTCAAGAAATAAGTCAAGGAGGGGTCATTACATTGGGGTGGACTGTGCAATTTCCCCTGCTGCTGTTGGCCCTCAGATGCTCCTGGGGTCTTTGTAGTGACTGTTTCAGAATGACTCCAGACCTCCATAGCTTTAGAACTGGGGAGTGAACACCCACTTCTGATGGGCTCGAATTCCTGTGGGTGCCTAGTGATTGACTGGTGCTGGCAATGATGCAGTGATTAAGCAGGCTGCTTGCCCTCAAATTACTCTTGTGTAACTACAGTTCAACCAGTCTCAGCCTGTGCCAAATGAACACAATGCCACACTGAACAGTATTATTAATTTCCCACTTTCAGCACCATGTTTAGGGAGATTCCAAACGTAATGCCCACAGAAGTATGCACTCATTTCAAAGAGACTGGCTGGCCATTCTGTTTATTAACTCAGAAAAAATGTCCCAGAGAAGCTGATTGCATGACAAATAAAAAGTTCACAAATTCCTTTATAGAAGTGTGTATTGTTATTCATGCAGATTTAAAAGCATAATAAGCATAATAATTCATTGAAGAAAAACATACATTTCAATCTGCAGATGCCAAAGCATATATGTACTATTAATAGATATGAAAAAACTGTGAATGATGAGTCTAATACTCAGACTTTGCAAAGAGTGTATTCTGTATTGGTGGCTTAGACCCTATGTAAGCCATATTTGACCTTTAGAAGAAAGAAAAATGCTTGCAAACTTTCCAGCAGCGGGGAAAATGCCTAAAGGTTCTTTCGTGGTCTGTTCAGGAAATTAGTCTATTGGCATGTGAAAATAAGAAACGATGCTGGTTTTTCGCCATGACTATAATACCTCTGCATTTTCTTCTGGCTCGTCTAATCAATTAGTGAAAAGGAAAGATAGAAGAATCTATACACCTTCTCCTAAGGTTTTTGCCATGCAGATTAAGTCCCAGAGTCTTTCAGTCAGTGGTAACTTCACTGGAAAATGCCTAACTGTTTACATATTAATAATTGGTGAAACGCTGGAACAGGTTGCTGAGGGAGGTGGTAGATGCCCCATTCCTGGAAACATTCAAGGTCAGGTTGGATAGGGCCCTGACCAGCCTGATCCAGATTAAGATGTCTTTGCTCACTGCAGGGGGATTGTACTAAGATGACCTTTAAAGGTCCCTTCCAACCCGAATTATTCTGTGGTTCTATGATAATTCTATTAAGTGGTCAAGGAGTTAGAAAGAACTGGAATCAAGTGAAACTAGCAAATACCAATATCAGTGCAAAATAGACAGCATGAAGATAAATAATATTTTTATTTGGCCTTTTTATATTTTTGGGTCTTTTGGGAAATGTGTTTTAGTGAAATTAGAAATCATCTTATAGCTACTGCTTAATATTAAGTGTTAGCATGCTCCTCAGCAGTACCACCTAAAATCCTGTGGTCCTGGGATATGTCTCCTTTTCCTGTTTCAAAGGCCTGTGTAAACACAGAGAACTGTGGTTTGTAGATGGGAATGCTTAATAGATAGAAAGTTCATTCAAGTTTATTTTCAGGGATGGATTTTTTTATAAACTATGCTGTCCAGGTGGCCCGGCTCATAGGTTTCTTCCCATGCTTTGCATGTGCCAGGATCAAGGGAAAGCTTATAGCTAGCTTCAGTGACTCATTTCCCTGTTACCACATTGTTCTTTAGGCAGTCTATTTCACTGTCCTTCAGCTTTCATTTCCCCACTGGCTGACTGTGAGTTGAGCTTTTGCTCTAGCTCCCTGACCACAAACTACTTGACTCCAAATTTTACTTTAGAGAAGGTCCACTGCAGAGCAGTCTGCTCTGTCTTGTGATGAACGCTGAAGAGCAACTGCAAATCGGTCCTAACAAAGCTGGGAAATAGAAAGAAAAAAAAGGACCAGTGCTGGGCTGAAATGGGATGCCAAAGTCTGCTATCAGATGCAGAAATTTCTGATGTTTGGCTTAGGTTTTCAGAAGGGAGAGGGAAGTTGGTGTGAAGTGGCTCCTGAAGATTCACGAAGGCCTAGGGTGACGAGAAATTGAGTTTTCTAGGACTATTACTTAAGGTAATTTTCAGATCTATTGATGCAACTTACTGTTGATCATATTCTCAGTCACCCTTGCTGTAATAAATGCAGTAGCTTCTGTTAAACTTTGCTAAAAAAATGAACTGGGATTCTAGAGACCAGCTCTAAGGATGCTTCATGCCTTGGACAAAAGATGTTTGAGGCTCCCTATTGTAAATTTTCCTATAAAATGTGTCTACCACAGGGTGGCCTGACCTGAACTCTGAATCCACCAAACTTCTCAAAAACTGTGTTGCACAACAGTGGGTGTCCTCTTCTTCTGTGTTTCCTGCACTTCCACAGAATGGGAAATCTTAATATTAAAAAAAAATAAATGATGCTTTTTTTTTTTTTCAGTGTTGGCAAACTATGAGCCCTGGCACAGTCTTCTACCCATGCTTATTTTATGTTTACTGTTAAAGTGCCAGATAATCTACTTTTCTATCTTTGCCTGAAAAGTCTTTTTATTGGTGCTGCTTTCCTGATCTCCAAACACTTCAGTGATTTAATCATGCATTTCTGCCCTAGTTCACATGCTTCTGCACAAAAATTGACAATGAACCAGCTCTTACCTCTGTGGTAAATCACCCTCCTAGTTCAGTGTGATCTCAGGGTAAGCTTACACTGCAGCAATTTATTGCTCTGACTGTGAGAGCTAAATCAAAGGCAGTATCTGCCTTAGTACGACACTGTTCAAGTGCTCTAGCAGAAACTCAGGGGCATTACAGCTCTGTGCAGCTTCTTGTGTTCACTGCCTGGGCCGTAACTCACCCCTGCCGATGTGGTCTGTTCTTAAGGCTGCATGCACATGTCTTGGAATAGCTTATTTTGCTATATCCACTCAAATAACATCAAGTCTTTTTATTAAATCCATTTTAAAATGTTCTTTTTGAAAAGGGGAATTGCTTGAGGACTTCAGGGACAGGTCTTAATTTTATTTAAAAATGCAGGCGATTTAGTACTGCCTGTGTTCTCAGTGACCTAAACATGGATTTATGATAGGTCATGATGGTGGTGGTTGGTGTACTCTAAAAACCTGTTTCTCTCCTTGTATGTTATACTAAAAATAGAAGATTTACAAAACCATGTATATTTAAACTCTTCCCTCTCCCCATTCCCTCTCTCCAGTTCTTTTATATTTGTCTTTTTTGGTTGTCAAATGCCAGTGCCATGTGCCAGAGACAAACATGTATTTTATCTCTTCAGGTATTTTATGCTGCTTTGGACCAAATCTACCATGGGAAACATCCTCTAAAAAAGTCAACCACAGAAATTTTAAAGGAAACACAGGAGAAAATGTATGGATTGCCATATGTACCTAATACAGTGAGTAGAAACATACTGAATGCATAAGCTACACTTTTCCTTTGATAGTATATTGATACCCCTAACTCTCCCTTCTCCTTGCCCTGCACACTCACGTGCTTATTGTTGTATTGTTACGTTGAAAGTTTTCTTTCCTTCATCCACTTTATCCAAAGAGCAGGGTGTTGGAAATTTTCAGCTAAAAATAAATATATAATTAATTACCTGGTTTTGTACAGGTATAGTCTTGTCATGCTGAACTTAATTACTGAAATTAATTACTTTTTCTTTTATTTTCTTATTAAGGAAGGCACTGGAAACAGTACATTGGAAAGAGGATTTATTCTAGCTTTGCAAAGGACTGTTTGTAAAAGGCAACAAAGCACTGTGCTGCATGTTGGTGTTTATATACTGTCAGTGTCAGCATGTGAGAGCAATCCAGTGTGAAGTAAGGCTTGGAAGTGAGCTTTTCTCACTGTACTGCTGTGACCTTTGGCATGTCACTTATTTATCCTTTCATGTGGTATCTGAAATTGTTAAAGCCTTGAGTTCTACTGAGCTACATAATTTTGGTCTTCGTCATGACTAATTGTGCGTTTGTTCTGTACTTCACGTGACATCCAAAGGTGTAGTTTGTTTAGATTATAATTATAGGATATCCTGGGCTGTCTGGAGCTGAGTTCCCAGCCAGAGCATGGCCCAAATCACTGTTTTACACTTAGGATCAGGGTATTCTGACCATTCTCTGCTTTCTGCTTCTCAGGAAATGTGGTTTTCTCCCTAGCAAAAATGTGACTTTCGTTCTCTGAGAAGGGTATTAGGAGATCCATGCTTCAGCCCTTTTCTCACTGAAACTGTACTGCCTCTGCTGGGCTGGCAAAGCCAAAGAAGTGGATGCAAGATGTCTTCAGAGTACAATGTCTGACTTCTTAGCATTTTTATAAGTGTTGTACACTGTTCCTCCACAGGTGTTAGTTATCCAGTGAATGGAACAGTTCCCCGCTTTACTTTTGAACTTGTCATAAAGTCTATGTTCTTTACATTTATTGAATGTGGAATTAGTATGTCTAGTCAAGAACTGTAATACAATTTAAATTTTAGTAAAGCTTAGTGAAAAAATGCATTAAAAGAACATTAGTGCTGTGTGGAGTAGTTAAATTGGCTTGCTGTCATTTGCTGCTCCTCTTTTCCGAACTTAAGATATGTTTTCAGTTTAATTTGTAGTCCAGATAAAAAAATAAATGTCTTGGAAGTAAAAGATTTTTTCTTTAAGTGAGAAGAGTATATTCCTTCCTTTCATTAAATTTCGGAGCTAGACATGGAAATACAGTAAGAGAGACCAGCTTTTATTTTCATTTGGTTAGGTACATACGTGGCTGGCAGAGAAAACAAGTTATTTGATTATTTGAATTTTATTTACTCTCTATAGTTTTAGATTCAATTATGATTTGCTAAGTCAGGCTTGTATATCTTAAGTTAGTGGTACTGGGTAAAAGTAGTTCTTCCTTAGTGAAGATCTTAACTGCATTAGTATGATTTGCTGTAGTAGCAAATCTCAGGGCTGTATAAGCATCCATTATTATCTCCTCCTGATGAACCTGAATTCCCTCTTACTGCTCTTGACGGGCAAGTAAACTTAGTAAATATCCTCTGAATGTATTTGGGCTTCAATCTCATTGTGCAGACTCATTTTCTGAATTAAAGCCACAGCAGGTACCTTCAGCAGATGAATTTCTGTTTTCTGAGGAACAGCTCAGATAATAAGACAATTTATACGCATCTTTTTGTTACAGTACTTTCAAAATGAGGCACATGAACTACACCTAATAAGTGAACGCTGCTGTACCTACGTGGTGCTATCTATTTTAGGGCAAACCAAAGCATCATCCTCAGCAAATATCACGTCTTACGTGCCAACAGTAGGAGGGACAGTGGGAAGAAAATGCTGACAAAGTCTGTGTTACCATTCAAATAGGTTGTACAGGCACAGGGACAGCTGGTACTGCAGTAGTATTTACATTGGCTGCATTGACACAGTCACAACAGCTACTGCCACATGCAAGTCAGAAAGGAAGGATGGAGCAGACTGCAGACAGACGGAAGCACAGAGAAACAGCGCTCCATGAGAGTTTGTTTTCCTGAAGAATGCAAATCTCAGTTTCTGGCTGGCCATTGCTTATCTGTTCAAAAGTACACAGGGTTTGCTGCTGGTTCCTGGAGGATGCAGTTCCAGTGGGATTTCTTTGCTCTGTTACCAAATCCAGAAGCTGACCGCTGCCAGGCAGGGGGCAAGGAAATGTATCTGCTTGCCTGTTTTTGTAGTGTCTGGCGGTTTTGTTGCCAGAGGAGATCTGTGTTACTCAGTTTGGAAAATGAATAGAAATTTTTCACAGGCTGGATTCTTCAGTCCTTGTGATGCCTTTAAAAAGCAATCAGTATTCCTTTTGACTCTTCTAAGAAAGCAAGATAAACCAAAATAATAATGACCACACATTTTCCTGCCATTTCTTCCTCAGTATCAAAACCTGTGTGCTCTGGGGAATTCAGTATACTCCTTCTGCTCAAAAGTTTTCTTCAAATCGTCACTGATTTCTCATCTCTTGTGAAGCCAGGAGATACTTTCCTTGCGATTGATAACTGCTTTTAGAGTATCTCTCCTTGTCTCTTCTCGCTTTGTCTCCAGGGTACCCAGAGAGACTTTTAAAAAAAGTATCAGGTGACCCTTTGATCAACCTGAGACGTGATAAAAATTTCTCCCCAGGATCTGCTGCTTAGTCCCCTGCCTGTCCCCCAGGTTCAGACTTGAAAACTACTTTCCTTGGAGACAGTAGTCAGAACTTAATGATACGCCATTGTTAGTCCTGTGCCAAGCATAATAATTCCTATCTCCAGCTGAGGATTTCAGTTCAGTATGGTAACAAAAAATGAGACACAGGGTAAACAGGCTCTGCATTGATAGTGAAGATTGCAGCCTCCTGCAGTTACAGGAAAGAGCTCCCAATAATGAAGTGGTTTCACAATAAGCACCAGCTGCCCAAATCATTGTACCTGAGTTTTCTTTGTGAAAAATTGAATTAATTTGAATTATTGATTCTTATTTTTAAAAAAATAATATTATGAACTTATATATTAATTGTCTCTCCATCATAGTAACCTTCCTTCATTCTAAACTGGAAATTAGGTGGGAGATGCTGATTTGACTTGTGACTGTGAGGAAAAATTATTTTAAAGAGTGAGGCACAATGAATCAGAGTTCTTTTTTCAGTTGCTGCCAAATAGTCCATTTTGCATTTTTTAAAATTATGTGGCCTTCTGGTAAGCTTTTCTTCCAGAAGAAAAAAGAATTTCTTGCGTAGTACTTGAATGCAAAGTGCAATGTTGGAATTAACCCACGCATATCATTATAATTACACTTCATAAGAGGGAACATGTTGCTATGTAAGGAGCCTTTTGATATTTTTTGGAACACTAAATAATTTGCTAGATACCTTTTTGCTCTAGCATGTTAAGCACATATTAGTTCAGGAGGACTGCCTCTATTGTTGGCCTAAAATTTACATCAGGTTACAGCTTTAATTATCGTTATATACTTTTGTCCAGAGTGCAGGTTTCTTTGGCAGTATGAGAACTTCTTAATGCCCTATGGTTGCTAGTGATTGGAGGGACCAAAACACCTGTGAGACCAAATATGTTAGCCAGCCAAGTTTGCCAACGGAAAACAAGGAAGGTATTGTTGTAGATACCCTAGGGGGAAGAAGTATATGAAAAAAAGTGTATCACCAAAGTAGTTGTTAGTCTTTCTTCTTCCTGCAGCTGGGGGTACTCTGCCCAGACAGGGATCCTCTGACCTTGGAAGGATCCACCTCGATCCTTGTCTTAACTTGCTGGGATTGTGTCTGTCATGTTCTGGATGAAGGAAATCAGTGGATGAGATGCAACCTAACATTTGGAATGCTTGCTCAGGGAGACTATCAAGCACTACAGGCAGACATGGCTTGTCATGGGTGCTGAGAACACAAGGTTTCCATTAACAAGATGCATAAAAAGGCATCTGGGAGGTTGGTCATCTGAAGAGTTGGTGTCACTAAGCAGAGAACTAGCTTCTCTGCAGGGAGGAAGTAGTTTCTGCATCACACGTTGTCACCATGTGTCCAAGTCTTCCTTTTATTTTTTTGAAGAAGACCTGGGAGCAAAAAAGCAGGCGTATGCCTCTTTTTCTTTCTTAGGAGCCTTTTCTTAGGAGTTTGAGGGTAACCTGACCTCATGCTTAGCTGTGTTAGGTAAGCCAGAGGCCAAAAAATGGAGACAGTGGTTTCTGAAATTCTGTATTACGGTATTGTACAGATTATGATCACTCTCAGTAGCGGTGCTGCAGTGAAGAGGAGAGTATAGTTTTTAACAGGCCTGTCCTCAGCCTACTAAGGGCTGGCTGGCAGTTTGAGTGAAGTATCTTGTAACTGAATCTGCCGCCCATGTCATTGTGGCATCTATTGTCTTGGGATTTCTTTGTCGGGTCTTTGGAGTGACTAATAATGTGTAGTTAAAACTTTGGTCTTGTATAAGATTTCATGTGAATATCAGTAACACCATATGAAGAGAATAAATAGACAGGGCAAGAGATGAGGCAGCTGTCTTAAAATAAACAAATGATAACCCTTAACCTCTGAAGGTAAAAGTGGTCTTAAATTCTGAATACTTGACTCAAGTGGTGAACATGAATCTTGAAAGTATTGGTGAGGAAGGCTAAGTAGTGGCTGCCTATTAAGTTTAAACTGTGACTTCACTTCATACTTATTTTATCTAAGATATTTCCATATTTGTCTTAGATTTATTAAGTTAAACTAATTTAATCTTAAATCTTAAGCAGAACTGAAAGTTAGGTTAAAGGAAATGAAAAGAAACAGCACAAAGGTAGAATTGTTGCTGTTGGCAAAAAGTTTTTAAATTACCTTTATTGGCTTGAGGCTGAGGGGGCAACATTTATGGTGCTGATCAGTAAGATGCTGAAAAGAACTAAGTGGGGGAAAAAGCCTGTGCATTTGAATGTCCAAGAAAAACACGTTATTAGAAAAGTAGAAGTCATATAAAAGTGAGGAAAACAGAAGACAGTATAAGCTCTAATAAGCCAAATGTAAAAATGGAAATTTCAAGCAGCTTAAAAACCAAAAAGGTCAATAATGATTTTAAAAAACATGTCAGAAGGGAGAAGGCTGCCATAGTTGCTGGAACTAGAGCTAAGTGTGATGATTCAAAAGACACTTTGTAGTTATCAAAGAGACTGAACCAAGGACATAAACTATCCTGTTGCAAAGAAGGTTTGGGATTAAGCAGCTGAAAGCAGCCTCGCA
>VZRW01015470.1:0-11867 GCA_013398125.1 Aegotheles bennettii
GATGGGATAAAGGTTCGACTTGAAGACCCTGGAGGTCCCCTCCAAACATAATGATTCTATGATTCTATGATTCCTACATCTCTAATGATTTCGTCTGTAATTGTCATTCTGGGCTTCTACAGACCCCGTATAGGTGGGTACCTAAAATGAGAAGGTACTGAATGTTCCCAGGGATACCTTCAGGACTCGTGAAAGAAAAATCTGACAAAAATTCAGATAGAGTAATTTAAATTCAGACAGCCTCATCAAAGTGTATGTGTTCAAGGAAAGTCTTGTTCCAGGAAACTTGGAATAGGAATTTAGGGACTGATGGCTAATTTTGGGGAGAGAAACATATATGGAATTGGTATTTGATAGAAGAATATGAATTGAGATTAGAGAAGAGAAATTGGACATCTGAGATTTGGTAGAATTGCTTGTCTTCTCTTGCTGCATTTTTGTCACTTCCTGTTGGTTTTACAGTGGACACATGTTGATAAACTGTTCAGGACATTTTACCATCTGTCTGAAATGTCCTTGGAAGAATCATGCAAAGGACCACTTTGTAAAAGTCTCTTCTTCCCTCAGAAATTCCTCCCTCTGTAACGTGACCCAGCAAAGAGCTCTCTATACAGTTAATCATTTCATCCCTGTCAGTGAAGTAGACAATGCTAGGGCTATCAAAATGGATATAGAAATGAGGTCAAAAAAATCATCTTATATTTGTGGTAAGGAATTTTGACTGTTGAATTATTATTGCTTCTATCATTTCGGAGAATGCACTACCCTCAAAGCTCAACATACATGAGATTTAAAATAAACTGAAGGAGAAGGAAGAGCAAATCTAATTTAAAGCACAACAGTTTGGATCTCTGCTGTTTTTTTCTCTAAGACTTCTGGACTTGGTTGAATTTTCCATTTTTTATTTTGCTTAGCAATATACCTGCCAGCAAGTATGACAACATGAAGTACAGAGTAAATATCCTCTCTGTTCAGTGGTCAGAGATTTTCTATTGCGTCCATCTTTTATAACTATAGCAATATCTCCGCAGCGTATGCATCAGCCTATATTCCGACAACCTGTAAAGCGTTTCTTGTGTATTTGAGACATACTGGGCACAAACCAGTACATCACAAACAGGTTTTATAGAAAGAAACTACTTAGATTAGTTTTACTGTCTGAAGTGCTTTGAGCTTTGATAATGTAGGGCATGGAATTTATAGCTCTATTAAAGGAGACTATTTTTGATGGACAAATGCAGGGCAAATAGGAAATGGAATTGTAACCACCCACAGCACCTGCGTGTTGTTTTGTGTACGTCAGTGTTGCCGCTTCTTAGTTTTATGAAGTTTGAGGGTTCTATTGAATCTTCAGGTCTGGGAGGAATGGGAATATCAGAAAGAAACATGTTTTGAGCTGGAAAGATAAGTTTCTAGTACTTTAGAGAAAAGCCTGAAAGTATTATAAACAAAACTGTTAACATGTGAGTATGCCAAGCTAAAACTAAATACTCCCCCTCCCCCCCCACACACACACAAACTGCTCACTGTTTAAAGGAGACTCATGTTTTTAAGCCAATCCTTGGATTATGACTCATTATTTTAGGATCTTTGCTGTTAACAATGCTGAGAATTTCAACTCATAAGAAATAAAAGATGTCAAGAACAATTTAGTAACTTTATAATGAGAGCATTTTTATACTGTTTATGTTTGCCTGAGAAGTCAAAACCTGTACATTTATGTAATGCAGTCCAATCTCTTGTTTTCCATTTGGGATAGTCTTAGTTCTATTCCTTGTTACAGATAAAATGACCTTCATTCACAATTTTTTTTATCATTATCCCCAGTCATTACAGGAGAAGGCAATCCTTGATCCTGTTTATGGAATGGTTTTCTTGTGTTTATTTGTGAAGTTGTTGCTCTGGTCAACTCTTTTCTTGCTTATCTAATATGAAAGTAATCTTAACCTTAACCTGAACTACACATACTAGGAGTTCTGTTGGCCCCACAGAGTGTACCACACATTAGCAGAACAAAGTTGAAGCCTGTAGGACAAAAACTATAGACAAATTGGTGTTTTAAAAAGTATTAAAAGAAATTATAAGGAGTAATTGAACTTCATATTTCTAATTTCTATAGCAATCCACTGATTTCCACCCAAAAAAGATCTCTTCTAACTTTGATTTAATAAAACATTTCCTTGGGAGCAAATTCATAAGGTTATAACCCTTCATTTGAGGTAATGTAATTTCTAATATAGCTGCTTTTAGAACGGTGTTGAAATACCCTTTATAGAGGGCTCAACCACCAAAGTTTGAACAGCTTAAAATCCCATCACTTCTTTATTTATCTTGCAGTAATGTTGTAATCTGTCCTTGCCATTAAAAATTTTTAGGATTAAATTTTAAATTGTAATAAAAATCATTGCTTGTATCATCACACAGACAGGGATAACTGGATCCATTCTTATATCCTTTTATGCCCAAAATGAAATATTAATGTTCTTTGTCAAGAAATCAAAAATAATTCACAGTTGCTGCATGGAAGATGATTGATGATGTGATCCTAACTGAAATATGCCAGGTTTAGATCCAAATAGATTTGTAACCTCACAATTAGATGGTAAAAACCTGTTACACACATTTGACACACAACGGTGCTCCTGACACAAAGCTATGTCTGTCTCACCAAAAAAGCAGGTGCCATTAGAAAAACATGCATGCCTAACTGTAGACACATGTATATTTTTCCATGTGGAATACTAAATCAAAATTTATCCTGTCTTCCTTGTAAAAGGTTTATAGTCAGTCAGAAGAAGTGCCTTTGATTTCTATGAGTATTTGTAAAAATATATGACTTCTCTTTGGGCCAACAAATGCATACAAAATCAGGTCAGTATAGCTCTGCTTGCATTAACTAGAAAGTCAGCACAGATATGAAATTGGGCTGTTTCCCTCTGAATTAATATTTTGCAGTATTTTGCAAATATAAGACAACTGCTGTATATCTACTGCAAGAGTTTTAGCCTCATTAAAGCTGTGCTTCAAGTATAATTTACAAGCTACAAATATATTGCATAGCATGCTCACAAAGTCCTGTGGACTCGAATGACTTCCAGCATGATAAATAATTGGGTCAATAACATAACATTTTAAAGGTTCAGGTTGATGCCTCATCAAGTCAATTTTTCCTTCCCCAAGAATGTCCAGATTTCACAGTAGTTAAATGTAGCATAAAATGCTGCTCATTGAAGATCTCATTCAAACTCCTAATAGCTAGATATCTGCTTAAATCACAAATACGAGGATTATTTTGTAGTTTTAGTGTAAGCAGACTCTTAACATGGGCTTTGAATCATGTCTTCAGCTTTTCCTTATCCTACTGTCACAGGACTGGCAGAAGAGATGTGTGTCTATACTGTTCTAAGATTGCTAAGATTGTCCTGATGCAAATCCACCTTCATTGGTGACGCCAGCTTGTGTGCTCATCTGTGAACTAGAGTACCTGATATCCAGTTCTTGCTGACTGCTGTACAGTTATCTCCAGCAGATGTTTGAACTTTGGCTTTGAGGAGTCAATAGCATCCTACTGCAAAAAAGTCTATATTCAAATCATGTATCAAGTGAAAGACAACTACTTTTCATCAGTATGCTGAGAAAGGCACTTATTTTTTGAAAAGTGTGCATGGCCTCCTCAAGACAGATCACCATTTCTGACAGAAATTATTGTATAAATAGCTACAGTTAAAATGAACTTCAATTTATCTTACAAGTTTCACCGTGCAGACAGGGTTATCTCCTGAGGTCAGCAATGTTTTGTAAACTTTTTAACATGAAGCCATGGCAGAGGGACTAGATTCAAGCTTTTGGGATATTTACAAAATGTCTGCTTTTATAACTGTAGGGTAAAAATGTTTAAGCTGTATTGTTTCTCAGAATTACACACTTAAAGCCTTAGAATTATGTGGTTTCAGATTTTATTGATCTGCATTTTATAATCAAGAAATTAATCATATGTTTGCAGCAGTGTTCAGAGATCACACTGGAAAATATACAGGGTCCTGCTGGTCAGTGCCTATATTCTACCTTGAGCAAGTGCCGGAAGAGGAGCAGCTTTCTGTTACTGGTCAGAACAAAGCCTCCTCTCACCCTTCCTCACACTGTCTCTGTTCATTAACCTTTTCTTCCACTTCAGAGAACTTATTGCATTCACCATCTCTGATCATAACCAAACCCTTCTCAGTGGTTCACTCTATCCTTCCGTCCATGAGATGCTTGTATTCCATTCACCTACAGAGTTTGCTACCTGGGCACAGTAGTCTCCTGAGCTTCAATCAGAGCACACAATACCACTTCTGACCCTGCTGCTGGTCTTTTCCTGCTCTAATCAACCAGCAGGAGAGACCAGACACAGTTTGTGCTGACGGTTGGTGGATCATGGCTCACTGGCTTCCTCACAACAAGTGAGAGAAGCTTTGCTTACTTTAACTCATGGAGTTGGAGAGCACCTATTTCTTGCTCCAGTTGAGTGGTGCTGAAGGAGGTACTGAAGGATAACAACAGACCTTGCAGGGCTCCTATATTCATGAATATGCCTAAGAGGCATTACTTTTTTTTCTTGTCAAAGCATTCAACAAGGCTAGTTTTTATTGAAACTTAGACCAGATTTATTTATGTATTTATTTATTTATTATGTTTTAGTCTGGCATTTCAGCATATATTTAGTTGAAAATGCAGGCTGAAATCTTGTGTCTTCTAGAATTGTAAATTGTGATCTTAGTGTAACTGACAGTCCTTCTAATTGGCCTCCCTGGGGACCTTAAGAGGATTTGCATTGTTCCCTTTTGATAGAAGAACTCCCTTTCCACACAATATTAAGTTGAGTAATGCTGTTGTGATAAGAGGTAATAATTGGGTATTTTTGAGTGGATATTCTACACCCATTAAATTTTTATAGTGTACTCATAATTGTTGCAGATGAAAGGTCATAATCCAGTGCATGACATACAAATTGATGACACACAGTCTCACTACCTTGCATTACAAGACCTAGTAGATATGTACCAGCAGTAGAAGTAGGAACATTCAGTTCTTCCAGTCTAGATGGTTTTTTGCCCTTTATAGGACAACACAGGCACTGAGCTAAGTTTGGTTCTCATAAAAGGTGTTGGAGTTCTCTATAAATAGGACTTGCTTTTTCCCTCACTGTTGATTTTCAACCAGATGGCGTAAAAGCCTAGAATATAGCAAAATTTTAATGCTCACAGCAGGAAGTAATGTAAGCAATATATATTGTTAATAACTGCTGCAGTCAGTTTTGGTTGGGATGGACTATAACATGTTTCTTTCATGTACTAGTAATGTTAAAATACATCCAGAATATCCTTTCCTCTTGAAAAAAAATATTTACATTAAGGCAAATAATTCAGGTAAAGCTGAAGTTGTATAACTCAACCAGATGAAAGATCAGTATTAGATGTCTCTGCAGTAGGAAAGCACTATCAAAGAGAAACCAAATTTGCAATGGAGAAAACTTGTCATTAAGGGAGACATTGCAAAATTGATAAAAATTGTTTCCCTTGTTTTGGCTTCTGTGAGATCAAAATGAATTTGTCATTGTTTTATTGTATTCTCTGTGAAACATAAATTAAAAGAAATTGTAAACTTTGTCCCTCTGAAAAGAGACACTGAGTTCAGATAATAACTGTTACACTATCTCTTGAAGACAGATTTTGCAGGTCAGTAACTCCAAAGCCATTATTGCCTCACCATGATTAATTACTGTTGTCTTGTGTCAACCAAGGCTCACTAGAATGCAATTTGTACCAATCTAATTTATAGGAACCATTTATGCTTGTCATTTCACAGGTTACTGAAAATAAAATGTTCAGAATATGAGAAGACAAGTCACATTATAATATAGCCATTAAAGGTGTAGTTTCATGATAAACCTGTCTCAGGAAAGATTCCCACTCAGTCACGCTTTGCTCTGCCTTCATGATGAGCCAGCTATCTCCAGAATTATGGCCAGTGCTAAGCTATGTGCAAAGCCCAAGCTAATATATTTACTCCTGGGGAAGGCTTAGCCTAGGGTCACAGCAGGCAGAGCTAACTTGCTTTACTAGCTGTCAGATAAGTTTGCTTATAGCTGGGCAACTCAGGGCATGGGTGGAGTGAAGAGCTTTCTATATTCATAATTGTATATAAACTCCATGTTAATAAACTGTCCAAATGGCAAGGAGTGTATGCAACATTTCACCTGTTACTATGAATGACTAAAATTTTCCAGCAAATTTTTGTCTTGTTTTAATTTAATCTTGTATACATTGAAATTGGAAATAAATTGCTTTTTAGAATTCTGTTTTTCAAGAGACACAAGGGATTTAACTTGAGTTTGTCTTCATCAGTTTACATTTTCTAAGAAACCATGCAATCCAGTGCCAACAAATTTCAGAAAGTTCACAATTTCCAGTAGAGTAAGATTAGAGAAAGTGCTCTGATATTTCTAAGTAGGAAACTGACAGCACTGGGATGTGTGTGAAATTCCAATCTTCTCCTGCTGTTAGGTTCAGAAATTAGGTAGGTCCACCTGGAAAACTCCATAGTTTTAATTTTCTATGTCTTATCATTTGAAAGAATTGAATCACTGTTTTGCCTCTTTGTTTTTTAAGAAAACAGCTGGCATAAAAAGTTACTGCTTGTTTTGAGGAGCAAATATGAAAAATAACATACTTTTATTTGCTGTGTTCTTTGGCTTAAATACTCCTTATCCCAAACCTAACTGGAAAACTTAGCTGGAAAGCACCCTAATTGCTAGTGTCTAGAGCAAGTTGAAAGGATGAATCCTCTTTCTTGCTTTTGCTGCAACTGTAAGGCTGTCTGGAAATGGATCACAAGATTTATAGGGAGAAAAATGTGAGAGAGAAAATCTGGGAATAAAGGAGGGGCTGACACACCATAGAGACTGGACGAGGTCTTCAGTTTTTGTCCTAGGATTATGCATGTATTTTTCATTAGATTAGCATTGGTGGGAAAAAAAGAAAGTAGGACACCTTCTCTCCTTACTCCAGACCTACTCTCTAACCTGTACTCTCATCACTGGGAAGCTCATGGAAGGAATGTAATTTTATATTTCAAGCCTCCAGTTGAAACCTCTAGTTTCTTGGATATATGCTTTAGTCATCAGAATGCTTTTCTAACAGATCTTTTCAAAAAAGAAAGTCCACAAGTAAACATACCTGTTTTAGGTGGTCAGCCCTGTCATTGTTTACTAATTCTACTCAGAGAATATACTTTTCAGGATCTTCAGGGGAACAAGACAGAACATGAAACAAAACCAAATTGGAACTGACCTGAGGCGGAGACTAGATGCTTGTGGTGAAAGAATAGTACTGCCTGCAAGACCCTTCAGCCTGAATGGAGGCAGGAGGCACAATGGCTTTAGGAATTTAACCCCTTCAGGGTCAATTTGTGGCTAAATCTAAATTTAAAATCTGCCCAAAAATTTTCTGTGATGTCTTTATGGGATCCAGCCTATACATATAGAATCAGTCTGCCTCACTAAAGTCATCCCAGGTATTCTGACTTTACTAAGAGCAGGATAAATTCCCAGTAGGACAGGAATGTCTTTTAAATGTAAAGCCACACCACCCTTACCACATAGATGTTATGTTCGATATTTTTCTGAGCAATTTTGCTAACCACAAATGGAAGGGAAAACGTTTGCTGATTTGCAACCGTTAGCACTGGTCACTACAAATCCTCATACGTGCATCTCCTCATAGTTTCAAAAATGAAAGTTGCCTTCACACTTTTTTGCTGTGGCTTAATTTAAATGTGGATTAACCAAGCATGGTCTATCCTGAATATTGATACAGACATTATGTAAAGAGCTGATTAAGTGTCTGTAGAGATTAACTTTTAATATTAAAAGTTTACTTTAGGTATTTTTCATGTTTATGTTGTTGCTTCTCTTTTGCACTTCTTTTTGCAGATGCATCAACCACTCTTAAAAAACAGAAGGTGAGCTGTCAAAAGCATCTACTGTAAGCCAGATTCATTGTGCAAGTGTCCTATACTTCTCTAGATATGAGATGATAGTTTCCTGTTTTTTTCATAGTTTCTATTAGACTTTTGGTTTTCTCATGCATCCAGTATTTCCCAATAAGTATAAATAAAAATGAAAACAATCGGGGAAGTTTAACACCCGCAAAATCAAGAATTATTCTCTCTTGCATTAGCAGCTAATGAAATTCCTTGCATAAATTTCTAACATGAGATTAATGAGCTAATAATGAAACAATATTTTTAATAAAACATTGGGCCATTTATGCAATTACAAAATTATAGGTTTGATTAAACAGGACTACTGAGAGTACACAAAAAATATTTTGGTTGTTTTTAAAATCAGAGATTTTGCCTCTCATATTTCACAGTGAAATATTCTTTAGGTATTCTTGAAATTCAGAATTGTACTCCTACATGTGTGTGTTGATGTACTTTCTGTATGGTGCAGCAATACACCACGAAGATATTTTGTTTGTGTTTCAAGTTTCTATGAAACATTCATCTTAGAGTCTAAAGAATACTGAAGCTCTGTGGTGCTTATGAAAAATCATATTTGAGTTCCTGAGAAGAACTATATGGAGTTCCAAGCTTCAAAATCCACTAGATTTATCCAATAGGATATGTCTGTGTTGATACTTCATGAGGGTGCAGATCATTGTGCACTCTGAATTTTGGTTTCCCACAGCTCATGACATAATGAAACATGCTATAACTGCCTATGAATGTTCTAGCTTCTGTCCAAAGTCAGACCATGGCCAGATATGTACCCACAGAAGAGGACGGTGGAACTTCATGCAAGATATGTATCCCATGCACCATTGATTCAATTCATTGGTCTGGCATAGATGCAATAGCGTTACCAAAATCTAACATCAGCACCAAGGCCTTTCAAGATTCAAAAACCAAATGGCCTGTTGTAATGCTTGAGAAACCTCCCCCCAGGATGTCAGTCTACTAGGTCAATCTACACTCAGAAGCACGTGCAACAAATAGCAACAAATCCGAGCTGGCTCAAAGCACAAAGCACTGCATTCATTGCCATTTTAATTCAGAAAGGTTTTCATTCCACTAGTGGCCATATTGATTTCTACTTTATTCTTATTAAATTAGAAGTTTATGTAATTTTCTACAAGGTATGACACCTGGGTTCAGTTCCTTTCAGACTGACTTTATAAGATCCTAATTATCATGTCAATCCCTAGCAGCTAAAAAAAGTAGCAACAATGGACTTCTGTATTTAAATTTACATGGTCATTGTATAAAAATTATCATCTTTCTACACAGAGTAGGGGCTGTGAATTTCATTCTCTTCACTGTAGGTGTAGGGACTGTAAGTGGCTAATAGAACATTGTAGAATCGTTTTAGTAATATGTGTCTGAGCTATACTCTATTTTCACACTTTTGTTGTTGAATACCGTAGTAAGATTCCTGTTGTGCTGAGCATTCTAACTTTAAAACACAAAGTATTTGCTATAGAACAAAGAGTTTAAATTGTTTTCCATTTTGTCAAGCTAAACCCCAGGGCTTGGTTTGCAGCAAGCTGACCATGAAATATGAACCTACACAACAACATTTCTTAGCTCTTTATCCTCAAGATCGTGGCAACTTTACAAAAGCAATTATATTTTATGTTTAAGAATGCCAAAAGTGAACCAATATGCCACTGTGCTAAGCACGGTAGAAATCCAGGGAAAAAAACATTTATTCTGTCCCAGACAGTTTGTAATCCAAGTGTAACAGTAAGAGGGGATATGTGCTGGCAGGTGGAATTGATGCGTCGCAAGCATCTTAGACCATCAGTACAATTGATGAGTATCATAGCTGGGGAAGTAGTTCTGTTGTTGAACTAGATTAGAAATCTGGACATATTTATATAAAAACTAACATTTTATCTAACAGATTTTATTATTTGATTAACTTTGGGACAAATACCCGTCAAGACTAGTTCTGATAGAACTGGGGGACTGAGCAAACACTTAAACATAACAGTCTTATACAATTCATAATGCCACACTAAACTGAGGAATTAATGGGAGAAAGAAAAAGAGAAAAATCTAAAATCTCCAGTCCTTTCAGTAAATCTGTATCTCAATCAAACAAATGTTTCTTTTTTTTTCTTCAGCAATTAATATATAATTTGTATACAACAAATCCAAGAGAGGACAGGATCAACAAGTAATTGGTAAAGCAATAATCAAAAGCAAAACTTTACAACCTTCTTCACATTTTAAATATTGCATTATCACTACTGCTGAATCCACTGGGTTTAAGAATGTGCTTCCCACACTCCAAATACTTCAGTCAGTTTTGTAATAATGCATTTGACTCAGATTCAGTGAGATTACAAGAGCTCTTAATGTTGGCATTTAAAAATTCTGGTTTGATCTATCATTAAATAATGAATACACAAAAAGAAGAAATTAAGCCCCACACTGCCACTCCCCGAAGACTGAAAAGACTTGCAGAAGCAGGATCTGTTAGGAGAATGGACAACAGAAAATGTCTCACTTAAAAGGAGAATTAAAAGAAACTTTCAGAGATGTGGTTCAAGAAAATATGTGGAGAATGTCATCTATTTATGCCTAAGACTATGTAGGCAATCATTAAAGCTTCCAAGTGTATGCTGACTTATACAGGAGATAATCCATACACATATAAAGCACAAAAAGAGGCTGCCATATCACATTTTGACATGTATTTGTTATTATCTATTAAAATTGTTGGACAGGAATGACAGGTCCCAGGAAACGTTCCTTCCTTTATTTCTAAAATATACTGTGAACTTGGGCAAGTCCTTCACCTTAAATAATACTATTTTCCTATTTCTAACATAACATTGTCCACGGGATTATTCTGTATGAGGATTTAGATAACATTTCTACAGCTTTTTGGTATTCTGTAATGAAAAATGAGGCACTAAAAAAACAGATACCAGTAGATGAAATAAAAGAAATCACCTCTGGCATGAAAAAAATTCACTGGAAATACATTTTACTTTAAACATTCAATCAAGTGGATTCCTGAGTTGGTTCTGTAGCATCATATTTATTTTATTGTTCTGCATTTTAAGATACTGTTATTTGGAAGTCATGGGAGATATGGAATATGCAGGTACACACATTTGCATATTTGTCTTGATTTCTTTTCCTGGAAGACATAGGAAAGACCTTTTGGTAAGTAGATAATCTATAAATTTATTGTATGTAGAAGAAATAGACTTTAGCAAAGATTTTTTCTTGTTCAGGTTTTCATTTTTTTATTCATCATTCGTAGCTCATAAAAATAATTCACATTTTCAGTTCATATCTTTCATATGAAGACTTAAAACCCCCCAAAATAATGCAAATCACCCCACATTCTTTCTACTCAAAATATCAGATACACTGCCATGAATTTCATGATCTCTGCACTAGACCACCACAACCTGTCTGGATAAATCCATGTTATCTAGAGAATAAAAAGTTAATAAGAACAGAAGAATTGCTTTTTTGTTTGTTTTATGAAAGTTCTCCCATCTGCTGCAGCACATACATGGATTAGATTTTGTTATATCAAAAGCTCTAGGGTTCTTTGAAAAATCACACTATATTTGAGACTAAGAAAAATGAGTACTTTAAAACTAGTAAAAATAACAGAAAAATTGTACATTGCATAGTCCATAATCTCTGTTTGTCACCAAGATCCTAACTGTGAACTAACCGCTTGCGTAGGTTAGCATGAAATCTGATTTGCAGTAATCAGCCAGAAGCAAAGGGAGCATGAAATAAAATATTTGTAGTAATTTCTTGGTTTATGGTATATATTACACAGAATCACAGAA